>PNEQ01078810.1:21007-56338 GCA_003012365.1 Medauroidea extradentata
CTTTATGTCCCTTCTCGTACACTGTCATGCTGGAACACACCCTTGCTAACCGGGGTCGCCGCGCAGACTGCCAGTCCCTTACATGGCTGCCAACGATGATGCTACTAGAAAAGTCGTTACCATTAATACTACTTTTTTAATCTGTGGTATCACTTTGTTCGTCAAATTAGTGTTCTGTCCATGTATCACTTATCCCCGTGAATAACTGTTGTCGGAATACGATTTTTTTTAGTTAAGGAAGCAGAGGCGTCATTTCAGGTTTTTCTTAAGGGGGGGGGGGCAAGATTTTTTCCGGCGACAGTGACCTTGTTGCATCTTTTTTATTAATTAAGCATGTATAAATTAGAAAGTTTAATAATAAAACTTCAGTTTTATGTGCCTAAGTTAGCATTATTTAAATAACAAAACATAAAAACACATTTTATTCACTTAAAATTCTAAATCCATGGGGGGCATTTTCTACCCCTTGCCTCCCCCCTAAATGATGCCTCTGTAAGGAAGCACTGTTACCAGATACCCGGGAATTTCTTGGAATCATTTGAGGACAAGTTAGGTTCTGAAGTCATGCTCTCGTGACTTTCTTTTGCGATTGGGTCGCTGTTTATTAAACGTGTCCTTGAGGACTCTGAAAAGCCAATAGCAACCGCGATACCACTCACTGTAGCAGCAGCCAATGGACAAGTATCTGAGGACAGAGTGTACACAGGACTGTGCAGTCTAGCTGGTAGGTAAGTAATTGCACCCGTGTTATTAGCTGGGTCGTAACTACTTACAATTGACGCTGTGTTTGACTTTAGTCGTATCAGTGGTGAAGCCAGGGAAGGGGATTGGGGGTTTTAACTTCCCCTTTTCTCCCCAATTAGCACAATTAATGAAAAATACTACATTAAAAGATTTAAAATATTTTTACATTCAATGTTTAGTTACGAAAAACTGCTAAAATAGCACTATTTTGCACATCGGAATCCAAATTTTCGCAGGAGAGGATACCCGGGCCACCCTCACCCCCTTAAGGGGGCAGCGTTAGACAATTTTATTGTATTTTCAGTTTTTGGGCCATAACATTTATTCAAATTGTATTATCAAAATGTTCACTTCTAAAAGCGTCGGATATATTCTTGGTAAACTTTGACATAAATAATAATGAAATATTTCATTAATTTGTCATGCAGAATCATTACAAGAGAATTTTTGAAAGTTAACCTATAATTCTCTAGCAAATGATTCTGCATGTCAAATTAATGAAAGATTCCATTATTATTTATGTCAAGCAGTTTACCAAGAATATACCCTAAGATTTTTCGAAGTGAACATTTTAATAATACAATTTAAAACAACAATTATGGCTAAAAACTAAAAATTCCCTATTAAAATATAGGGGGAGGGCAGTGTTCATTATATTACTCTCAGGTTACGCCCCTCCCCCTATAACAGAAATTCTAGCTACGCCACTGAGTATCGCTAGACACATGCAATTATTCGCGTTATTGCAGGTGATTCAGAATAAAGTGGGCACTCAAAAAAACCCTGATTAGTTTATATTTTCCGACAGTTTATATTTTTCCGCTGCGTGTAAACATAAACATTGCCACGTAGGCTTGTACAATGTTCACATTTACATTACACCGCTTCAATAAATGTTATCTATAATATCTACTAATTGAATGAATACGGGCTGAATATGTACTATAATCAACGGTAATCTTAGTTATAAATACCTGCGAGTTAACGTCTTATAATACTGGTTTCTGACCATCGACTCTAATTGATACAACACGCTTTGTTGCCGTTACGAATCTCGAAAATGCGGGCATAATTAGCTGGAAATATGGGATGTACAGAAAGGTTGTTTACAACTTCACGTTTCAAAGCAAGGGCACTTAAGAGACATAACAATATATGTTAAGGCTAATTGAAATAGGAAACTGTGAAAGTTTTGTTTGTTGTGTATGAAATCGCCCACTGTTTCGGGTAACTGGAGTAGACATTGTTGACGAGAGCTTGCTTCGTCATATGTGGGTGGAGGTGGAATACAGATTAGACGTTGTGAGTGCAACTAGAGGTATGAGCAAAATTTTCAGAGTCGTTCTTTTGAATGAGACCAGTGCAATTTTGTATGTGCCTTGTTTCCTCTTATAGCTGTGTGAAGTGGTAAATAACCTTTCTGTACACCCTATAGTCTATAGGGCTTTAGCGGGGTTTTTTTTTTCGCTTTATCCCTAACCGCGTTTAGTAGGCGTATTTTAGCGGTTGAATTGTTCACAAGCTGTTAGCAAGCGTTTGCTGAAACTGTTTGCATTTACCAGAGATCGCTAAAATGCAATATTCAGTGAACAAAAATGGCTACCAACATGGAGTTTCGAAAACGTATTTGCTAATTCCTTATCAGGAATAGAATTGGACTGTATAAAGCAAAACACTTCTTTACGAATACTTTTGTTGGAAAATAGATTGCTGTCACTATTTTTTTTGCGTGTAAAGCATAGTAAATTGTAGAAGGAAATTTGATTATGCAGCTGCATAAAATGAAAAATCAATATTGCGTAATTTTGTTTCAAAATAACTTAAATATCGTCCATTTTGCGCATACATTCAGTTTGTTTTGATTTCAGTTTTATTCGAGATATAGCAGGAAATGATTGTATAAGTATAAACATCCTGTGAACAAAGCCTGTAACCGTCCTCCTGCCTCGGTTGCCAGAAACGAGCGAACACCCTCAACCAGTTTGCAGCATGTTTGCAAACACTGTTGTAAACAGGAGCGCTAAAATGCTCTGTTCGCTGGCACCGCTACCAGTTCTACCGCTAAAACACGCCTAGTGTGATTGTGACCTGACGTGGGCGTGCGACCCTGACGAGCTTGACGTGTCGCGTAGTGAGTCATCTACCGTGTCATGCTCATGCATGTCGTGTCGCGTGTGTGATCCTCGCGAGGTTGGCTGACACGCTCGCCGACGTCCAGAGAGCTTATCGTTAGCTCAGACATTGACATTGGCCGCATTCCTCTTATTTAGGGACCTGAAAAATTCGCGTTTTTCTCAGGCACAGGATATAATTCCACCGACTGTAAGTTCGTGTTACTTTGACAATTGGTCCTTGACCACGGCCGTAGAAGAACAGGTCTGGACACTCGCCTGAAAACTTGACCCCCTTGTTGTTTCAGTTGTTTAACTGCAGTTCACTAAGTTACCGAGAATATTGTGTTTTATTGGCGCTTCAGTTAGGGCAGTCGGACTCAAACTCCGCCCACTTCCTTCCCACTAAGATAAACAGTTTGTCAAAACGTATTTTTTTATCAATTTATGTTATACTTCCTTCGCTCACAAATTTAAGAAAAGGCTGCAGCAATCTTTATTTACTTTATAAATTTAACAATGGAAAAAAATGGGCGGCGTTTGAGTCCGACCACCCGTATTACAGCGCCAAAAAGTACGACATTCTCGGTAACTTGACGAACTACAGGCAAACAACAAGGGGGTCAAGCAAAATACATTGGTAGATAGGCGAGTGTCCAGACCTGTTCTTCTACGACCGTGTCCTTGACTTATTAGACACCTCGTGGTAAGTCGCTGAACCAATAATAACAATGTAACAGGCCCATATCACTGTGTCAGCGAGCAACTTATGAACAGCTGTTGTTTACATGAGTGCACATATATTCTTGGAGGCTAGCCTACACGCCAGTTAACTCGCGATTTTTTACCGTCTATACTCATATTACTGCTGCGATTACACGTCAATAATAGGCCAAACGGAACATGGCCGATCCAGTTACGAGGAAAGAAAGTGTAAGAAACAAAATTAAAGTTATTTTTAGTGATAGATGTAGTAAATGTCATCGGAAAGTTAAAAATGGTATTCATTGTGAAATGTGCGATTCGTGGCTTCATTTTGGAAAGTGTAGTAATATTGAGGATACCGAAATCCCTGAAGAATGGAGTTGTGATCGATGTAAACGAAGTGGTGACGACATGGTATGCTCGGATGTAAACACTGAAGCTTGTGAAAATGTGTTGCTAGAAATAATTCAACAACTTAAACAGGAGAAAGATTTGTTTGTTGAAATAATTAAGATTCTTCGAGAAGAAATTGTACTGCTGCGTAAAACCTTTCAAGAACAAACCAAAGTGAATAATAGTAATGACAGTCTGGTAGAAGATAATGAAGATGTGATACAAACTCAAAAGCAGCAATCAGTTACATACAAATCCAGTAACGATAATGGTGAAAAATCAATAATGTACGTACGTTGATATCCCAGATGAGAAAGAAAAGTCATTACTAAAAATAATTGAGGTATTGCAACAAGAACTTCAGGAGTTGCTTAAGAATAGTAACAATTTACAAAATCAGATCGGCGAGCTCTTCAAGAGAATTGATGATCAATTGATAACCTCCAGTAAAATAGAGTAAATTGATACTCATCAAAAGAAAGAATGGTCAATGCCAATTAAGTATCAGAAGAAGGATACTCGAATTCCGAAAACGGACGTATTGATATTAGGGGATAGTCACGCTAGAGGACTTGCAGAACATATCAAATCTCAAGAATCGAATTATAGTGGGAAGGCTTTTACAAAACCAGGAGCACCAACAAAAGAAGTACTTCGTATTGTGCGAGAAGATTCATGCAGTGTAAATACAGTAGTTGCGACAATGTAGTGATAATTGGTGGCTCCAACAACATAGCTTGTGATCAAGGGTACCGCGCTGTCAGGAGTCTTGAAGAAAACCTAAGGAAACTCACAGAGAGGTCAGTCATCGTTGTCAGCGTTCCTCCCAGGTATGATCTCATAGAAACTTCTTGTGTGAATCTCGCAGTGAAGGAAACTAATTTAAAATACCTACATTTGTGTAAACAGTTTCCAAATGTGTCTTACATTGATATTAGTAATTTAAGCAGAAACATGTATACCACACAAGGGCTACATCTCAACAACTCTGGTAAATCATTGATAGCTTCAAAAATCTGTGACATAGTCAAAGGTAATGTGAGATGTATAAAAGTAAAAAAGTTAACTTTGTTGGATAGGTGGCTAGTTAAAATGAATAACAAGGTTAAAGACAGTAGGCCTACAGAAGAAACAAGCACCGTTAAAAGTAGTAGGCCTATGCCATCTGCCAGAACACTCCTAGACAAGTGGGTGATAAGGTCAAAAATTAGTGAAAACAGGAAACATTTTTTATAGCTGAAAGTGACTTGAAAATCAGTACCTTTAGTTCAAATACTATAAAATCGAATGGAAAATATCCATATACATGCAGTTCATTACAAACAAATTGTATACTTTGGGATAGTAATAAAATAAAAAGTGGCACAAGTCACACAGATAACACAGATATTCATAGCCATCTAAGTGTACTACACTACAATGTTCAGTCCATCAGAAACAAAGCTTCAGTAATAGAAGTGTTTTTACACTCTTTTAATAAAGGTATTGGACCCCAAATTTTATGTTTATCTGAATATTGGTTAAACGCAATACAGTAGAGTGTAAAAGAGATTGGATACCAAATTATAAAATAATTAGTAGTTTTTGTAGATCTGAGAAAGGTTACGGTGGTAGTTGTATGGGTAAATAAAGAATTATTGAAATTTCTTAATGAATTAGATAATTTAATAACCGTTAGTGAAGAAGGTGTCTATGAATGTGCTGCAGTTAAATTGAAGTTTAATGAATTGCAAGTAACAATTATTTCTTTATATAGGCCTCCCAGTGGTAGCTTAAAAATTTTCTTTGAAAAATTTTTTCTCACATTAAGATGTGTTTTTAAAAATAATTTTAAACAAAGGGTAATTGTATGGGGTGACTTAAACATAGATTTTAACACTAATTCAAATGAAAATTGCATCTAGTTGAAATAATGAAAATGTTTAATATTCAAAATAATATTATTGTCAGTACCCGCTGTACTTATGCTACAAAAACAGCAATAGATTATGTGCTTAGTAGCTCAAATGTATATGTAGAAGTATATGTACTTGACCCGGGTCGATCTGATCATTGTGCACTATTCCTTAAAGTTGGACTGTGTTACACGCTTCAAGGTAACGAAAAAATTACTAGAGTGGTTAGGAATTTTAAAAAAGAAAATTATCAGTTATTTAACTATAAGTTGTCTGTAGAACCCTGGTTGAATATAGATGAATTACATGACGTTAATTCTAATTTTAACAATTTTCTAAACAAGTTCCTACTGTACTTTGAGGAATCTTTTCCCACACACATGAAAACATTTGCAGGAAATCGTATAGGCCTACATAAAAAAATAGACCCGAATGAATTACTACAGATATAATAGTTTCAAGCAAAAAATTAAAAGAGCTTTATAAAATTTCTAAACAAACAATAGATCCACACATTCATGAATATTATTCAATTTGCAAGAAGCAACACTGCAAAGCTGTTAAATTGGCAAAAAAAGAATATAATAATAAGAAAATTGAGCAAAATATGAATAACCCAAGAGTAGTGTGGAAATTCATCAATGAACAAATGGGAAGGAACGTTACAATAAATCCACATAAAATTACTGCAATAAATAATGGGAATGTTATTGAAACAGAAACTGAAGTAGCAAATAATTTTAATGAGTATTTTGTAAATATAAGCAAGAACCTAAACATAACTTATGATACAAAAATAACACCAATAAGTAAGAACTCTAATCATAACAAATTACAGGTCATAACATCTAAGTTTAAACTATCTCCTACAGATTGTAAAGAGATTAAAGATATAATTATTAAGCTAAAAAATAAAAAGTCCTCTGATATGGCCTTACTAATATGATCATAAAATCAAGTCTAAATTATATAATTAAGCCTCTCACCTTCATGATAAACCAGTCTTTTAAGCATAGTTGTTTCCCTGAAAGGTTGAAATTAGCAAGAATCTTGCCTGTATATAAAAAAAGGTAATAAACAATTAATTGGAAATTATAGACCAATAAGTCTTTTACCAGTCTTTTCAAAAATTTATGAAAGAGTAATGTACAATAGATTAATAAAATATTTAGAAGATAACAGGTTGTTATGTAAAGAACAAAGTTGATTTTGAAAGCAAAAGTATACCATGACTGCTATATTTCAGTTAACAAAAGTTATATTAGAAGCTCTAGATAAAGGAGAAAATACATATGGCATATTCTGTGATTTAACCAACGTGTTTGATATGGTAACTCATGAAGTATTGTTAAGTAAATTGAAATATCTTGGAATAAGAGGAAAATAATATAAATTTTTGCAATCATATCTGACAAACCGAAAACAGAGAGTGGATATCAATGATGAGAAAGGCGGCATTTTTTCATCAAGTTGGGAGACAATTAGCTCTGGAGTACCACAGGTTATATTAATGATTTACCTTCCATTATAGATGATGGTCAGTTAACACTCTTTGCAGATGATACAAGTATTATTATAAGTAATAAAAATAAGGATAATTTGAAAGTAAAAAGTAAAACTTTGTTTAACAACACTTGATAATTGGTTTCAGGTAAATAATCTTTTATTAAATATATCAAAAATTCAATTTATTTCCTTCAGTAAAAATACTAAAAGTTGTCTTCCCATGCTTAGTATGTATAAAAATAATAATGTTATTGAAGCTGACAGTATAAAATTCTTAGGGTTACATATTGACAAGAAGTTATCATGAATTAAACACATCAATAACCTAGCGACCAAGCTAGCATCAATATGCTTTCTACTAAGGGCATTACAAGAACTGGTTAATGCAAATACCCTAAGAATGGCATATCATGCTTTTTTTCATTCTACAGTGAAATATGGAATAGAGTTTTGGGGAAACCAAACAGAAAGTAAAATAATTTTTATCTTACAAAAAAAGGCACTTAGAATAATAGCCAAGGCTAAAAGATCTTCATCGTGTCGAAAGTTATTTGAAATGTATAAGATTAAAACTTTTTATAATGTGTATATTATAAACATTTTGAAATTAGTCAAACAAAATCAAAATTATTATAAGATAAATAGTGAAATTCATCAATATTCAACAAGAAGTTCTCATAAACTCAGACATATACAGCATAGTAGCTCTGTATACTCAAAGGGCATGTACAACATAGGTTTACACTTCTTTAATAAGTTACCAAAATATATAACCAATCAAAATAGCAATCAGTTTACAAAATCTATTCAATTACTTTTTAAATCACAATGTTTTCATAACTTACAAGAAGTTGATGAGTATCTTTCAAATGTAAATGTAACAAATATTTGTGATACTCATGTCTAAATACAATTTAAGAATACTAAATAATTTTTAGATTTTATACTGATGATTTTCAAGATGTAATTTTAATTGTGTATGTACCGGTACTGTATTGTACCGTGTTTTATTGTATATACTATATAATTAGTACCGTAACTATTGTTTGCTAATTGTATTGGGAGGCCTACTTATGTGTGTATGTATAGTGAGTTTGTTAATTTGTGTTTTTTTACGCATAGTTGCTTATTATATTATGATTGTTCAAAACTGTAAACATCCAACAATGTATTAGGCCATCGGCTTCCATGGGGATCAACAGGTGGATGATGATAAATAAATAAATAAAATAAATAAAAATAAACATTAGTAGGGGCTCGTAGTTTTACCCGAAATATTTTCGCGTCTATTTGTTTCAATACCGTACTTGCATGTCTGCAGTTCTGCCACAGACTAGATAGTAATACAGACGTGGAACGGACGTGTAGGATGATACGGGCGAACTTCGCCACTAATGGGCTGAAAGTGGATGTTGATACCAGCCCCGTATATGTTTGGTTCCTGCATGTTTTCCATTGGCCTGGCTGCCGGCTAGCAGGGCAGCCGCCTTACGATGATTAGCGGTATAAGTTTCCGCCATACTACTGGTCAGAGAAGCCATTTTGCTGGCGTGTGTGGCTGAGTTTGCCACTCTAACGGCTATTTCACTTCTGTATTCCTAAATACCCACGAAGTAGAGTTACGTAAGAAAATTATACAAATTGTTGCAATGCTCTTTTCGCCGAAAATCGTTGACTGTATGTATCATAATGTAATTTTTCACGTTGTAATGTACAGTATAACAGCTAATCCAGCGGTTTTTTTTCCAGTTAACAATTTATATCCTATTCCAGTCATCGGCGTCGTTAGTGAATAGATTTGGAGGGAGAGACGACGAGGTTTAATTTTTTACAGTCCCGATTTTTGTACACTGTTACGAATTATCATTATAAGCTGTGCGACATGCTGAGACACAAGAGACACAATGAGAGAACATTATAGTTGGGTACTATTTTTCACGTATTTCAGCGATACGTCAGGAAGTCGCTACATTTTCAACATGCTCCACTTTTCGTCGCTCCATCCCCTTGAGAGGAGTCTTCACCGGTTTCAAATGTTCACGTTTGACGCCTGGGAACAGCCAGAGTACCACGCTCGACGAGAAGCATATTGTCTGTATTCACGCCGCGCTAAACTGGCGTGCAAGGTTTTTTCCTATGGGACTTGAAGCGGTGACCCTAGATTTTATTTTTATATGAAACAAAGGCTAACGCATGCCTCTCACTTTACACTTTACGAGTATTTTCGGAATTACAGCAGTGTAAAAAAAAATCCCGATTTTAGCCATTTTGACAGGCCCGAAAATCATGTTTCTAGCAAATGTGCCGAATTTTTAAAAACGTTGAAGCAAAGTTACAATAAGTTTGTGTTTCTTTCGTAGATAAACGTAATAAGAATATATTGAGCGGTTAAGCGTAAAAAAGAGTACTCGTGACATTCTACAACGTTGATCCATGTGTCAGGCGAGGACGTCTCTGCGTAGCAGAATCCAAGGACGCCCATCTTATATATTGTAAGGGAAGGGAGGTGGGTAAGATCATAATAAATGGCTATGTTAACAGGAACGGGTATAGTCTGTGTATAAATTTGTAGCCACTGGCAAATTTCGACACATGAAACTACGTTGATTACGAAACTTATCAAACTGCAAATAGTTTGCTATACGTTTGATTAAAAAACAACACTGTGTAACATGTGTTTAAAAAAGGGGGGAGGGTTCAGGCCACATCCTGCTCTCTTTATGGGCACTCTTGGCAGAATCCCACCACGTCTGACAACACTGGTTGGTGTATGCATGGAGGATGTATGTGTAGCTTGGAGCTAGTGTGGACGGACGTGTCGACGATGGTAACCTCCCACCCACCTTCAATGGAGCATTGTGCATTGTTCTGGAGCAGTTCCTTGTCTTGGCACCGTGCTGGCAACTGTCTACATAGGACCTACATACTGTAACCGGCACACGTCTGTACTGCGTGCAAGTCCCCTACTATAATCAATGTAGCTCGTCACGGACAGGTCTGTAGTTGAGCGACAACCATAGGCGTAATTCGGGGGTGGCTAGGTGTGCCAGTTGCAAACCCAAAATTTTGTTGATAGAGAACATAATATTCTCTTTCTTAACATAGGAATACGATTTTACTTGTGCATTTTCCATTACAGTATTATTTTTTTTTTAATTTAGATAATGATATAAAATAATCATTACAAAAGTGTATGCATCATTTTGATATGGAAGCTATTCGATTTCCACCCCCCCTTTTTTATTTCAAATCTTTTATACCTGGTAATCCTTGTTACCCCAATCGAAATGCTCAAATTACGCCCGTGGCGACAACAGAACGGCCCGGCTGAATATGCGCCGCGCCGACCAAAAACATTCAGTATTCGGGCTCGAGTAACAGCACATGCAGTATAACTAGTATAAGGTCATTCGGAATAAAGTGAGCACTATCAATTTAACCTCTGAAAAATATAACTAGCCGTTACTGCATATAATTCAACATTTCCGATAGTCTCCTTACTGCTTCTATGGTTGGCAACGAAATTACACAAGACAGTTCCGTGTATTTTTCTATTTATATACAGCAACACTGAAACAAAATCGACCAAAAGCGACGTAATTGAATTTTATATAGTTACTAAACATTTTCTTTATCAAACCATATATGTACTGTACCTACCGACTGCACAATTATCTCACAAGCGCAAACATCAAATTACTTGTCCAGAGAGGCCAGATATTTCCCTTCGTTAGCCGTTACGCGTGGAAATATGCATACGAATTTGCTTAAAATAGAGCTTTAGCAGGGCTTTTTCGAGTGCTTACTTTATCCCGAAACGCATATAGTAGCTTTAGTTTGTGAAACAGCTGATAGCACTGCCTGCCCTGCGCGCGGATATATACGCCTTCCCTCTCCCGCCGCGCAGACATGCGCAGTCGTCTGCCGGGGATAGTATGTACTTCTTACTGAGCCATTGTTAAATACTGATTGTTCATCGTGGGAAAACTTGACTGTTTGCTGGGTTTCAACGCTCGTTCAGCTGACCAGTAGATTATTGGTAGGGACTGGAACATTTCGCGAATTCAATTACCTGTAGGCTAGAATCCATTTTACTATGCATACTCAAGCCTCTTTTATTAGTTCACTGTCTGTTGTTCCACTGAGTAGCAGGTAGTGGACAAATAGTCGGGGCTTGAGTATGCATAGTACAATGGATTCTAGCCTACAGGTCACTGAATTCGCGAAATTTTCCAGTCCCCAATTATTGGATTTCGCTTGTACGTTGAGCTGTTGCCCTACATAACTGAACGTATAAGAATCCCGATATTGTTATATTTGATGCCTGTTGGTATCCAGGCAAGTTACGTTAAGTCAGACCTACATAACCTAATCGTATGTGTTGCAATTAACTAGTGTTTTCAAGGGTATGTTGGCACAAACATTTTTCGCGATATCTTTAGCCATACTACCAGCAAAACTGTGACTTGGGCATCGTTAGCCGAGAAGGGTTCGTAACGTTCGGTGAGACGGCAAAGAGAGGTTTCACACGTTCCTCCCAACAATTTGCCTTTTTGTATTTGAATTTTGTTTCTGCTCTTTCAGTTTTATTTGTTGCGAAATAGTGTTTTTCCATGTGGTAAACTGTACTAAATTTATGGGCTATGCATAGGGCCACGAACTATTTGCGAAAATAATTTGGCCTCAGTTTGATTCTATGCCTTACCTGCACATCTACAATCATGAATCGTAGTCAGTGATTGAATGTTTGACTCTCACGTGACTGGAGGCTCTACCTGCAAATAACAGACGTGTGGTGTCGCAGTAACCTTAGTGTGATTGGTACAGTCAAATGAGAGACGTCACTTCATACATACACGCTGCCAATAACCATGAAGCAAGGCTGCAGATGTGCACGTAAGGTACTGAAACAAACTGGGGCAAAATTATTTTCGCAAAATGTTCATAGCCCTAGCTATGTACCAATGGTTTTTTGTGATATCTTGATTGTAATATCACCACGAAGTAATTTAACCAGTTCAGTCACTGTATCCATGTCTTTGGATATTGGATATGTTGCATTAGAAGTAAACTCACGGCCGATACATTACATAGCGAGAAAGTATTGTCAGTGCACATTGTACCCAGTGCCTTCACACTGATTTATGTGGCTCCTACAAAGTTCTGCGTCTGTTACATGATTTTGCGATTTTATTGTCGTAGGGCAAAGCCAACTTCGATGAGGCCGGGGGGAGAGGGTTGATAAATTAAATAAAAATTATTAATTTTTTCAAATTTATTATTAACCGTATTAGAACAATTTGCAATAGTAATGCAACCAACACTTATCTACGTACAATTTACGACGCTAAGGATCACGGCCACTGTCGTGAACTGTATGTTAAAACGGTTATACACGCATAAGACTGTAACCAGAGGCAGGCACTTGTACTGAAACTAGTGTATAGGTTACTGTTAAAAGTAGGGGTTTCTGTTTAATGAGTGGCGTTCTTCTGATTGTATGGTTTGACGTTACAGGTTATTATTACGAGGTAGCCTACTTGAAATTTTCAAACCAAATACTGGGATGGTTCCTTATCATACGTCATGGCCAGCTCCTTTCTTAGTGTCCTTGTGTAAAGTTGTGTGTAACTCACTCTAATGACCCCGCTGTCGACGAGACGTAAAATCCATTTATACAGACGTACGAAACTACTATACTTATTCCCAATATTGACGCCTGATAAAATCCATAATACCCTTAAGTTACGTTTTTGTACGTAATTAGTTTTAATCCTTACTTTCGTATATAAGCCTAGCTTGTATGTTATTGCTACAGTCTGTTCTTGGCTGAGTACCGATTGCATAGCCTTCACGCTCCCTTGATCTGACCCACTCGTCACGTTGTATCTGCGTGTATAGAGCTGTGGGTGTCTTGCAGTTGAGGCAACTTATGGCCGGCATTATACGCAGCCAGTAAATAAATATGTGACAAGTAAGCAAAAATACATAGTTGTATGTGCCCTTGATTTTCGCAAGGTTTTAGCACTAGGTTGTTTAATTAACTTATGTGCTCGTCTGCAGCTCTGCTTCGTGGCTATTGGCAGCGTGTCTTTGTGAAGTGATGTCTGTCACTTGACTTTGCCAATCACAATAACGTTACTACAACTTCACAAGTCTGTGATTTGCCAGTGAATCTCCAAGACACGTCAGAGCTAAGACGTCCAATCACTGATTACGAAGCAGAGCTGCAGATGTGCATGTAAGTCACTGAAGTAAAGTGGGGCAAAATTCTTTTCGCGAAAATTAGGGGTACATAGTGATAGCTAAAGATATTCAATCATGTGTACGTAAGTTATTGAAAAGAAGGAGGTGCAAAAATCTTTTCGTGAAACATCGATTGGTGACCGGGCAGTAGAAGAAGGGGCTCACATTCCTACGTGTACTGTGCTACAATATGTTCGTCGTCGCCGCCAGCTCGCCAGACACCGATGTTCTTCACCTCTGAGGACGTACTCGAGGAAGAGGCGCCAGCCAGGTCCTCTGGGACCTCGACGTGGGGGGCAGAACAACCAGACGTCTGTCGGCGGAGTATGGCGCGATGTGGACAGCTCCTATTCTGCTTCTTGTCGGCACAAGATTAACTAGACAAGATTCTCTTTTTTTAATGGCGAGAGTTGGAGTGCTAAATAAATATGATGACACCCGAGGGCAGGGTATCGTACCACGAACTGCAGAAGCTTGTCCCGGACAAGGATGTTAGATGGTAACTTCAAAATCCTGGTACTGACACCATAAAAAAGCTGGTACTTTCAACGAAAACCTGGTACAGGTAAAAAAAAATTGCGAATGCTTACAGGCATGAAAAAGACGACGTTCTAAAACAAGTAATAAGTATTGTAAGAGAAAAATATATCGAAAATGTTTAAAGAATGCTCTTAGTTAACAGAAAATCAAAGGTTCACATCTACCACAGATGTACACAGTATGTGTTGCCAACGCCCAACAGGCAACAGTTTACAATGACCTGCAATAACTATATGCGCAGATTCATGCTCACAATTCAGAAGAAGTTGTGAATTGTCGATATCTATCTTGAACCCTGCGGGCTATCGTCGTATTATTCACTTTAATGAGATACCAGCAAAATATTTTAAAATGGGATTTAAGGATTTTTCTAAATTTAGTCTCTTAGTAGGTGAAAAGATCAGGGAAGAGTTTGGGATAATTTTTCGATATCTGTCGAACCCGTCTTAGGTATGGAGTTTATTTTTCCTTCTGGAAGATGATTATGTAAATGGCCACATAATGTGGTAAGGAATTCACTAAATTCGTACTATTTAATACTGTAAAGCGGTGATTATTTGTATGATTTATATTTTGTAAACGGTGCATTCTAGCGACTTGCAACAAGAGAACCCTTTACGATGAACGGCTCATGAAAGGAAACGCATGAAATGTTCACAAAACCCAACGCCACAACAGTTTAGTCAACAATGACCACCTTTGTTATTGTCATGCAGCGGAGAGTCTTTAAGAGCGGTTTCTTTTTGAAGATTTCAATAACAGTAATCACTGTGCACAGAATTGAAAGTTACCTCTATGTCATTTTCGATGTTTTGTCACAATACACTTTTAAAATTCAATTTTCAAGGGTGTATTTCTCCCTTACGAACTGCTCTAGGCAAAAATTTCACTGTGTATCTATACCTCATTTTTTATAAGAAATCTCATTCTAAAGTTTGTAACATACATGTATGTATGTGCATATATACACATACACATACATAGATACATACACACACGCTTCGTAAATTTTATCTTGTATGACAAATTCTGTTATTGTTCATTTACTTCAAAGGAAGATTTTCTTTGTCTGCTGACATGCTACCTACACGCGGGTTGAATCTGGCTACGGAGTAAGTTATTGTCTGGCAGAAACGACAAGAAAATACTTAAAAACCGCAACATTCTTCTGGTGAAAATATCCCAGAAACTATGCTCCACCACTTGCCTCTGGTATACATTATATAGGTCTAAACATTCAGCAACCATATTTGGTATAATAGTAGTGACAAGTTTCGCCACCAATCTTGTCGTATTTTCTCCACCTGGAACAGGTTGCTGTAGTTCTCAATTGGCTCTTGCTTTATTTGACTCCTCCTGAAGAGCGTTGAGCCAATATTTAGAGAGGATGATATATCACGAAAATGTTTTGTGCCAACGTACCTTTGAAAACGCTGTAGTTAATTACAACATATTTAATTAGGCCATGTACGTCTGACATAATGTAGCTGTCTGCAAACCAATAATAGGCTTCAGATATTAGAACAGCGGGATTATTATTGGCTCAGTCAAATAGGGCAACAGCTCCACATAAAAGCGAAAGCTAGTCATATTCTGGTAAACTGAACGTGTGTTGAAACCCAGCAAACAGTCAAGTTTTCCCGCGATAAATCGTCCTCTCTACCAATATTATATAAGCTAGTAAATGGAGGTTAAGGGCCGTATCTATAAACGGCTCTCGAATGACACCAACTGCTCACCAATGCTTTCTCTGGGGATAGCAGTTGGTTGTCATTCGAAAGCCGTTTATAGATAAGGCCCTAAATCGGGTTGTTTCACCGTTTCATCGAGCAGTTAATGAACATCTGTAAAGACCTGAAAAACTCGTGTTTTCTTTTAGGCGCACACTAGAATTCCAGCAACTATTAGAGTGTATCACGTTCACAATTGGCCGTTGACGTACTCGACACTTCCTGGAAGAAGCTGAGCCAATAATAAACCTGTAACTGAACACAGGTCCATTTGACTGTGTCAGCGAGCAGCTAATAAACAGCTGCCGTCAGACGCAGTACACAAATACAGTCATTTGGGGTAACTTTGTACTGGACAGGGCAATTTTGTACCACCAGCATACTTTACATTCAAATGAAGTATTTCAGAGTTTACAAATACAGCTGTGTTCTCGACGAAAGAATTTGTTAATCTTGGAGTTTGCATAGTGATTGAGTAGCCTACCACAATGCTATTACATAAAATAAAACGCCTTGTACAAAGTTACCCCATATTACTGTATTCTTGGAGGCTAGCCGCGAAATTTTCCTGTCATTAAGTATGACGTATTATAGTTTTTATTAGTATGCTAGTTCGGTCATGTTGGAAGTTTGTTTTGTTATTGTAAAGTGTAATTTTACTTAATAAATCTTATTATTCGTATTTTGTAACGTTTTGGACACTAATAAGTAGGGACTGGAAAATTTCGTGAATACAGTGACCTGTAGGCTAGAATCCATTATACTATGCATACTCAAGCCCCGTCTATTCGTTCACTGTCTGTTGTTCCACTGAGTAGCAGCTAGTGGACTAATAGTCGGGGCTTGAGTACGTATAGTATAATGGATTCTAGCCTACAGGTCACTGAATTCGCGAAATTGTCCAGTCCCTACGAATAAGTAAATATAAAATGTAAGTGTGGTATTTTGTAGAATGCAGTACATTGAGAGCCGGACGCAGTGTTGTAAAAAGCTAGAGCGTGGCCGTGTTTAATCAGTGCTGATACGGGAAGTGGAGCATGAATAATGCGGTGACTACATACGGTATATATGTATAGTACAGTAGTGCGGGAAACAAGTACAGTGTGTTGTGTTTACCCACGCCGCGCTGTGTAGCGAGCAGGTGTGGTCATGTTGTCTGGCATGCATTTGTTGTTGCGTCACGTCTATTATTCCAACCCGTTCTCTTCGAGCATCGCTGCAGCCAGTGATGGCATCGTTGCCATCCTCACCACCAATAAACATACTTAACATTTTAACTTCCTGGGCTGTACGGAGCTCGTTTTTTGAACGGTTAGAGCGACGTGCTTGTCGCGAAATGATTTTTGCAACATTTTTTTTTCCAGTGAGTGTACCTCAACAGCTCTTTGTTCCGACACGTCTCTCATCTGACTGATGACTAGGGACTCCTGTTATTCTGTTATTCGCGAAAATAATTTAGCCTCACTTTGTTTCGTTGCCTTATGTGCACGTCTGCAGTTCTGTTTATTGCTCAGTGATTGGATATTTAAACCCTTACGAGCTTTGGCATTCCACCGGCAAATCCCAGACGTGTGGTGTTGCAGGAACGTTATTCTAATTGGCTCAGTCAAATGACTCATCACAAAGATACGCTGCCAATATCCATGAAGCAAACACTGCAGATGTGTAGAGCCCGGTAATTTTCGCGAAAAGAATTTTGCAGCACTTTGTTTCAGTGCCTTACGTGCGCACCTGCATCTCTGCTATGTAGTCAGTGATTGGATGCCGTAACACC
Source organism: Medauroidea extradentata (assembly GCA_003012365.1). Classification (NCBI taxonomy): domain Eukaryota; kingdom Metazoa; phylum Arthropoda; class Insecta; order Phasmatodea; family Phasmatidae; genus Medauroidea; species Medauroidea extradentata. The sequence goes on from PNEQ01078810.1 coordinate 38,652, forward strand.
CAGCGTGTGGAGGTTAAACCAGCAAATCATAGACGTGATGTGTCGCTGTTATCCGTGTACTGATTGGCACAGTCAAATGAATAACGACTCTGCACAAAAACACTGTCAATAGCCACGAAGTTGAACTGCAGGTGCGCACGTAAGACACTGAAACAAAGTGGGGCAAAAATCTTTTCGCGAAAACTACAGGGCCCTACTGTTGCCTCAGTTTATTTAAATAATAATTAGTCTGTAAGATTAATTTTAATTTTACCAGGTCGTACTTCCGTGGGCAAAACCATGCTTGTATCAGAATTATTATACATTAAAACTTCAACTGCTAAGTAAGCAAAGTCAAACATAGTTAGGGTATTTGGAAATTAGCATGTAAGTATAAATAACAAAAATGTTTTAGTAACAGTTTTTGTTGTTTTACTATATCAAATGTGGAGTGATCTCTGTCTGCGTAACACCGGTCAGTTATGTTTTCAATTACAGATTCTTTGGGAAACTGTGTTTAACATGACTGCAGATAATTCTGACAGTTTTAAGAGCGCGTATTGTTTACATTTTGTAATGCCCGTCACAAATCAAATACAAATGTTTACTTTACTTATGATGTAATGGAGATCTGACGTTCTTTGCAATCGATTGGCATTGTGTGGCGACATTTTTGTCAAACGTGCAAAATAGGTACCATTAAAAGTACGTTCAAAGTGTTCCGGTTAGTCGTGGTTAGTTTTTAAAAAACATTTTTTACTTGTTAATAGGTATGAAATAGTTGTTTAACTAATAAACACATTGCAATGTACAATATACAGGCTGCCCGTAAAATATTTACGCACTTGGAAAATACCAACTATTATTTTGTGGCTTCTTCTTCTAGTAAGTATTTTTTTTTATTAGCGTTCTTTTACTCCATTCGAGAATTTATATAAAATAAATACAATATTTCTGAGTTACAAACACAGATCGGAGTACTATATTTTCGGACAACATGTATATTTTATGTATATGACAATACTACAATACAACACGCTTTATTGACTGGAAACAGTTGTACACTGCTCAAAGTGAGTACCGTTATTTATATTTATTTATACAGGATGAGTCTGAGTAACACCGACAAAAGCTGGCAAATGATTCCTTAGGAAAAAATAAGAAGAAAATGTAAGAACCACTTTTCCCGAAATTGATTATTAAGGGAGCTATGCGCCCACAAAAGTCGAATTCTGAAATGATTTAAATTAAACATTTTAGAAACTAATTACGATTAAGCGACAAATAGGCGAATAGTGTTTTGTATAATGGAGATCATTCACCTCGGGGCATGTTGTTGGAAATATAAACTCCCTTCATTGTGGAAATGGGGGTTGCCACCTTGTGTTTGCATGAAAATTATTAACGAGCACTTGTAAGAGATTTATTTTATGTATTTATTAATAAGTACGTTAAAATTAACAAAATAGGTGGTCTTGTCCGAACACTCTCAGGTGAGCCGTTTGCGAGAAATCCGTGGTGACATTATTCAAAACAGAATGCGCGTGGCCTGACAGGTAGGCAATCCACTACACACGGGACATATAACTATGATGAAAGACGGACATTGGATTATTATTCCCCAATGTACACGACACTTTACACATAAAAATTACAGTGGGCGTTATCTGTGTTACAAAATGAAGTTATGGGGGTAGTTTCTCAAATGTCTCACCTCGTATCACGTACACGTTTTATTTCATTAATTAAATGTAAAACATCAGTATTGGTCCGAAATTCACCAACAAACTACACCCGAATACTCCATATTCAAAATAAAAACAAATCATATGTGCAACGTATGGTATACGAGGCTTCTTTAGGTCGTGGGCCACCTTGAAGTGGAAGCCTGAACCTGTGTTTATAGTAAACATTGCAGAAAGTATTTGACATGTATGACTATGTGTAATTAGTAGGGCCACGATTTTGTCGCGAAAAGATTTTTGCCCCACTTTGTTTCAGTGTCTCACGTGCACATCGGCAGTTCTGTTTCAAGGTTATTGGCAGCGTGTCTTTGTTCAGACACGTTTCTCATTTTACTGCACCAATCAGAATAAGATTATTGTGAGTCTGTACGTCTATAATTTGCCAAGGCAAGTGAGAGTAAATTCATCCAATCACAGACAATGTAGCAGAGCTGCAGGTATGCACATGTCGCATCGAAACCAAATGTTACAAAAATCTTATCGCCATAAAATCGCGGCTCTAGTAATTGGCCGATTCCCGTCGCTACCATCACACATTTACATAGTAGAACAAATAAGGGTCTGACACAACGTTGCTGTCTGCAGACCAGTAACAGCCATCACTTGTTACGGTTGCGGGATTATTATTGGCTTAGTCAAATAGGGCAACAGCTCTAGGAACAAGCGAAAGCCAGTAATATTTTCACCAGCTGGACGTGCGTTGAAACCCAACAAACAGTCAAGTTGTCCCGCTATAAACCATCATCTCTACTCATTGTTTTACCCACTCTCTATCGTATTGGTCCACACCATACACACTGCACTGTACGCCGTACATTATTTGTCAGCTTACAGACAATGAAATGCCTATTCGATTTTGTCCCAATCAGCTACATGATTTCAAGCAGTCATGTTTATTCGGGCAGTGAACATGGCTTTATTGTTTATTTACGATACAATACTATTTACGCATTTGCACATTTCTTTTACCGGTACTTGTAAACACTGGCAAGAAACTGAAACTATATTCATCAAAATTTTGCTCGAGCAACACTCACGCATAGTCTTTTAACTGTTACGTCGATATGTTTTCTATTCTTCTATTTATATCGTGACTGGGAAAATTAAAATACATCTCATCATAAATTTAAATAATCGTAACTAATCAGCTAATGACTGGATTTATTTACTTTGACATACTCCATTTCGCAATGGAGTATGTCCAAGTAAATAAATCCAGTCATGCACTCCCATTGCACAGTTCTTTCAAATATCTAATCAGCTAATGTCCTATTGGCTCGGTACGTGATCAGACATATTTCTGTTCTGTCTCTGGCAACAATGGCGCAAGTCCAATATAAAGGTTCAGTGAGCTTTTATTTCTGTTGTTTACCTAAACACACGCTGAAAATCGGAAGTGAGACATTACTCGGATATATCTGCGTTATCTACGGACTTAACGGTTCGAAGTACAGGCCACTATCATGGCTTAAGCCAGAAGTAAGTGTGAAGTAAATAACGGATTCTAGTGAAGAGATAGTGGCGTGAACGAAGACGAGGATTTCCACGCAGATACTGGCGACGAGTTCTGCTAATTTGCACCTGAACTATGTGGCATTTTTATAGGCGTAGCGGTACTTGTAATAATAATAATAATAATAATAATAATAATAATAATTCTGTATGAAACAAAATGCCAAGCTAGTTAATTTTTCCTTCACATTGATGCAGAAAAACTCAAAACTTTTTTAACGGAATACTTTGAAGATATTATGACTAAAATCAGGCATATGATACACAATGCTATTGAGGCGTTTTGTAAAATTGTGCACCGTTCGTTTGAAAAAAATATTTGGCTTGAATTTTGGTTTATTTGCATAACAAAAATGGTAACCTTCGGATGCGAAGTTCTGGAAAACTGTGAGGTTTTTTTAGCTGCCAAAAAAAAAAACGCAAAAATTGTGATATATTTGAGATGAAACAGTGTATGAATTCTTCGATATAAAAATTACGTTGCTTAAAAAATTAAAGTCATTATAAAACTGCCGGGTGTTGACTTAAAATTTTACGCCAAAGAGTTGTAACTCGTAATATTTGTTTTTTTTTCTATAAGTAAAAATATTAAAAAGTTTTTCTAAGCTACGTTACGCTATGCTTATGGTACATTTATACCTGTGTTAAAAATAACACGCGAATTTAATTTTAACCGTTTCCACTCCGGTACTTGGCGTATTTTTGGATGTGTAGGAAACTGTGTAAATAGCCGTAATTTATAATGCAGGTGACGCTGAGGGAAGGCCGGGGTTTGAAGTTATTTTTGGCCAGGTACACTTGCTTAGTAACTCACCACATCCGGTTTACCTCGTCCAGTTTGTCACCGCGGCAAACTCTTCTGAACCTACGCCAAGATGAACGCCCGTGTCCCATAGTAAGACAAATGACGTCTCACGTGTTTACAAACACCGACCACGATCACAGAGCCCTCTGGGAGGAAATATACCTTACGCAAGCCCAACGAATACTGGAAACATGTTTCTATTTTTACTGGAGTTTTTTTTACGCTTGTTCCCCGTAAAAATTAGTAATGCTACAAATAATTATTGTGAGATTACTAGAGCCACGATTTTATGGTGAAAAGATTTTTGCAACATTTGGTTTCGATGCGTCATGTGCACATTTGCAGGTCTGCTACATCGCCCGTAATTGGATAATTTTACTCTCACTTGCCTTGGCAAATTACAGACGTAAGGAGTCGCAATAATTTCATTCTGATTGGTGCAGTCAAATGAGAAACATGTCTGGACAACGACACGCTGCCAATAACTATGAATCAAAGCTGCCGATGTGCACGAGAGACACTGAAACAAAGTGGGGCAAAAATCTTTTCGCGACAAAATCGTGGCCCTAGAGATTACAAGTAATGATTAGAAATATATAGTAATAAATCTATATCTTCCTAAATATGAATGCATGTAGCATGCATTTCTTAACCGATTGGTAATATTGGCTAGTAGTACTTGCGCTTACGAAGGGTCTTACAAAGAAATAAATAATGTGTGTATACACATACAGAAATATGTATATGTATATGTATATATATGTATATATATGTATATATATATATATATATATATATATATATATATATATATATATATATATATATATATATATATATATATATATATATATATATATATATATATATATATATATATATATATATCACCGTAGACCGGCGTGCTACCTACCGCGCTACGGAGGCAGGCTTTGTGGTAATAAATAATAAATAAAATTAATAAATAATAAATTAATTACGAACGAATGCTTGGAAGTTGTTCTGTTTCGCACCAAACACACCATACGCAGACATAAGTTCTATTAGTTCTTATGGAATGTTGGACCCGGATATTCGTATGTGAGAATCACGTCGTTAATCAGCGGGTTTTGTCGTGTTTATCTCCCGTTGCTCCGCCCTTTATTCCGGCGCTGCTCCATACTCTCTTTTGTAACCCCTTACCAGAGGCAAAGGCCTCAATACTGACCAAAATATCCTCACTTCTTGGACATGTTAACATAATTTGTAACACCTCATACGTAGAGCCCACGATTTTTGGTGAAAATAATTCTGCAACAGTTTGTTTCAATGCCTTATGTGCACATCTGCAGGTCTGCTTCTTGATTATTGGCAGAATGTAGGCGTGGCTCATTTGACTGTGCCAACAGGAACAAGGTTACTGCGACACCACACGTCTGTAATTTGCGGGTAAAACCCCGAGACGCTGAGAATTTAAAGCAGCCAATCACTGATCACGAAGCACAGCTGCATATGTGCACATAAGGCATTGAAACAAATTGTTGCAGAATTCTTTTCACAAAATATCGTGGGCTCTACTCATACGTGTTAGCTGTAAGGTACCCCTGATTTTCCCGAAAATAATTTGCCACCAACTTGTTTCAATGTTTAACTTTCACATCTGCAACTCTGTTTCAAGGTCAGTGATTGGTAGACACGTGTAAAATTCGCGTTATTTTCTGACAGCTGACTAGACTCCAAGTGACTATAGGTTCGTTCGACGTCTCCCGCTGGCCGATATTGTCGTGACTTGCCGCAGAGAATGCTTACACGTAGGGACCCCTGTTTTTCGCGAAGAGAATTTTGCCCCAGTTCTTTTCAGTACCTTACGTGCACATCTGCAATTCTGCGTTATGGTTATTGGCAGCGTGTCTTTGTGAAAAACCGTATATCATCTGACTGAGCCAATTACAATAACGTTCCTGCAACAACACACGTCTGTGATTTGTCCTGAGAGTTAAAATATCCAATCACTGACCACGAAGCAGAACTGTAGATGTGCACGTAAGGCACCAAAACAAAATGGGGCAAAATTCTTTTCGCGAAAAACAGGGGTCCCTACTTACACGGTAGAGAGGCCAATCTCTGTAAAGACGTAACACACGTAAATGACAACACATAAAAGTTCGTGGTCAATCAAATAGCAGATTATGCCGTGTTGTGTATAGGAAAGTGTAGTTTAGTCTGCTACCAAATAATAACGCGAATTTTGCATTCTGTAATGATTGGATGTTTTATATGTCGCCATCCCGTGGTTCTACACGTAAATCACGGACGTGTGATGTCGCAGTAACCTTGTTCTCATTGACACAGTAGACGTATTTTTGTGGTTGAATTGGTAGCACATTTCAAGACCAGAGCATTTTCACGACTCCGGTAGCAGTAGTATTTGCAAACGCAATACAATTAGTTTTCTGCCGTTTATAGTTTTTGGCTACCTGAGTAGCGAGGTAGGTTACAAGGTTTGTTTATTGGGAAATGCTGTTGTTCGGTCATTTCCGTAAGTGTATAATGCACAGGCAGACCTGGATTTGTAATTTAGAACGTAAATGTACAGTAGTTCACGTTGTAGCGCGCTATTCTCAGATTAGCATATGAGAAAATAATTTAAGGGCGTGCTATACAGCAATTTTCATCACCATGTTTTTGGTTTTATATTTGTATAAGATATTTTTTCTTATTTTAGACACAAAATGTGACTAAATTTTGCTGTTATGAATACAAAAATGTTTTATTTTGTGGTTTAATATAGGTGAACTTGTATTATATAACACCATTACTCACCGCGAATTTTTTCAGTTTTATAATGTGAGCTGGTTTTAGTGTTGTTCTTAAAATGAAAACATGCAAATTTTGATTAAACAAGCCAATACGCAAAAACTATGAGAGATAAAAAAATTTCACAAGTGCAAAATTTAGTCACATTTTTGTCTAAAATAGTAAAAAAACTATCTGGTAAAAATATAAAATAAAAACATGATGATGAAAATCGCTGTAGACCATGACCTTTAGAAATTTTGAACTTTCCACCCGACTCAGGCAATTTCGGTAGCGTCACGCTCTGTCAATACCATAGTAGATTATATTTGTAGATCCAAAGACAAAAAAACACTTTTTTGTATCTATTTTTTTTTAATTTCCTGGGTGGAAATTCCCCCCCCCCTTTTATGTTTATTTTTTTTATTAAATATTGTTATAATCACCATTTTGTTTAAGAATTTAATTTGTTTTGAAATTTCCAGAGAAGGGCTTCGGATAAATACCAAAATAAATAAAACATGAACTATTTTTTGATTAAATAAAGGAATTTAAACGAAAACAACTGAGCCGAATAATCTCAAATCAATTTCCTAAACTTAAACGAAAGAAATATATAGATCCAAAAAAGTTGAATTGCCGGATGTGGTGAAAGAAATTGTGTTATCAAAATTATATTATAAAAAAATATATTTTCAATTTTTTCTCGTCATTAGGAAAACCTCACTCGGAGAAAAATAAATTAAAAAACGTCTTTGGCCCAGAACCTACAAACATCTGCTACTAACCATGAAACACAGCTTCAGATGTGCACAAGGTATATTGAAGCAAGTTGGTGCAACATTATTTTCAACAAAATCAAGTTATTATTGTTATTCGACTGTAAGTTGTTTATCCGTACCAAGTAATCATCGCACATTTAAATATGGCGCAGCATATTACAATGTTCTGGAGGCTATTTTAGCACCAAATATTTTCGTGGTTTTTATGAGCTGCAATAAAGGCAGCTATAATAAGTAACGAGCTAGAGTATTGTAGTCACGTGATCTGGTATTGTCGATCACCTGATTAAGACCTTGATACACAGTTTTTTTTACATTAGTGCAAAAAACTCGCAACTTTTTGAACGGAACACTGAAAAAATTCAAGATTGAGAGCAGTCATGCGATTCCTAGTTGTATATAGACGTTTCGCCAAACAATTAACCGTTCGTTCGCAAATAATAATAATAAATAATAATTTTGCTTGGTTATGACTTATTTTATTACAAAATTGGCTATAACTTGGGTGCAAAAATCTTGAAAACGATTATGTATTTGCTACCAAAAATCAGGTACACATTAAGATCTATTTATGACAAAACAATATAGGAATTCTTAGGTTTGAAATTATGTTGCTTTAAAGAAATAATTTAAAAATCACTGTAAAGCTACCATACATAGCCTTCGGTCTAAACTCCTGCAAGCAGTTCATTGTTTTAAGGTGGCGGGAATCTAATTTTAGACATTATTTGTTAAATATTTTACTAGATGCCACATCCGCAGTACCCTTTTGAATCGTTATTTAAATTATATTGTTTAACTTTCGACGTTTTCTTTTTCGGTTGATACCATTAGAACAATTTCAGAATACAAAAAAAAAAAAAAAATTGCTCGACTGATTGCGGCTTAAATATACGTTAAAAGTTCAACTGCGATGATTTTGTTGTAGGGCAATGTAAATATAATTGATATTATAGTAGCAAATTTCACATTTTTCCTCTCATAATTTCACAAGAGCGAAAAGCCTTAAAGGTGTTCAAAGTCATAATTTTATATTTATATGAAATAGTGTTAGTTTTGTATACATTACTTGTAAGTGCCGTTTCCTTTTACAAAACAATTTTAACTTTCATCGTTTTCTCATAACGGTGCGTCAAAGTCAAAATTAGCATGTTCTGCTGCCATGCAAATAGTGAAAACCAATCGACTGACTTGCATGAAATTATTCACTGTGAAATTACATACTATGGGCTACATAATATAACATTTGAAAAATCCCGTGAACTGGTTTTGTATTTTTTAAAAAAATTGCTGAATTTTTAACTTCTTTGTACTTTTGCGAATTTTTTTAAAATTCAAAATATTACTTTATGGTTTTTAAAATTATTTATTGCATAATTCATGGGATGTAAGGTCACAGTGAATTATTTTGTTTAAGTAGGTCAGTTGGTTTTCACTACTTGCATGGCAGCAGAACAAGCAAATTTTGGCTTGCTCTCCGTTATGATAAAACTATGAGAGCTAAAATTGTTTCGTAAGAGTAAACTATACTCACAAGTATCATCTACAAAACTAACACTATTTCATAAAAATACAAAATTCTGATTTTATCGCACTTGAACATCCATTAAAAAAAAGTCATTTACAGCTGGCGCATGAACTATTAGGCAACGTGTTAGGAGAAAGTGTTTTTAAGAACTGCTACTAAATGTGTGTTTGATATCTTTATCTACGAAAAGAAAACACGTCTCTAACTATGCTTCTGTATTTTTTCTAGATATCAGACTTAGATATCGGGGCATTTCAAAATTGCGAAAAAAAAGCTTTTGCAGACTGCTGTCACATTAAAAAATAATACCAACTTTAATATGTTAAAACAATAATAAAGAATCGTGCGCTGGACTTTACTATGCGGTGAAAGTGAGACTGAAGGAAGGAAGGAAGGATCGACAGAGCGGCAGGCAAGCCGGTGCAGCAGCTGTTCCTCTTCGGTCAGGAAGCGTGCGCAGTGACGTAGACATGTCGCGGGAATGAGAGGGGGAGGGGTGTGAGGTGAGTGCCCTCTCCTCCTACTCCCCTAGCCATGCAGTCAAAGACCACCGCAGTACGAGGCGCCAGCCAGCTGGCCGCCTGCCCCCTTACCCCTCCCTCCCCTTCCCAAACCACCTCTCTCCATGGTCCACAAACTTCTCGTCAGTCGATCGTGCCGAGACGAGACAGTCCGTTGATGGACTTAGTACGTGCGCGGAGCCTTTGAACAAATGGTCACGTTTGCCGACACTATCGTATCGTTCTTCGGTGATTTTTCCTAATCCAAGTCCTTAGACCTACTTAACTAACCTAAGGTTGTAGGTGACTAAGGGCCGATTTCACCAAATGAAATCAGTCAAAACGGGAATTTTTATGCGAAACAGAGTGAGTAATGAATCTTGGTGTTTTTTAATGGTAATCATTGGAACCACGTGTTTGTCTCGAAAATATATTTGCTCTTCTTGGTTCCAATGCCTTATATACACATCTGCAGCTGTGTTTCGTGATCAGTGATGATAACTTTTATCTCTCCCTTGTCTTGGGCTTCACCTGCAAATTACAGACATATGATGTCACACTAGCCTTTTTCTAATTGGCGCAGTCAAGTGAGAGACGTGTCTGAACAAAGACACGCTGCCAATAACCATGAAGCACAGCTGCAGATGTGCACTAAGACATAGAACTCAATGTTGTAGAAATACTTTTGTGCCAAACTCGTGGCTGTAGTACGTAAGTGCGCCTGTATTAATTGCATTTTAGTGGTTAAATGTGAGACAAGTCGAATGCCTTTACTTCCCCACTAATTAATCAACTCATTTAATAATATAGTTAAGAGAGTCGGAAATTTCGCGAATTCATTTGGAAGGAGGTTGGCTTTCAAACTCGTGTAAGTCATAGTTGCTTCCATGATAGGGCCACTCATCCTTGAAGACTCTGAATCTGTAACAGTCCTGCATGAAAACACTCACTGACTTCAGAGCTACCTTAGGCGCTTATGAAAATTCATTCGCTGGAGTGGGGTAGGTTACCTCAGTCACATGTAGGGTTCTAAAATTTCCGAAAAAAAAAAAAAAAAAAAAAAAAAATGGCGAAAAGGAAAAAATCAGGTTGTTTTTCCTTCAGATTTTCTGGAAAAATTGGAAAAAATTCTTTAAAATCATTGTGAAATTATACTAAACCTGTGGTGGCTAAATAATATATAGTGACTTATATATAGGCCGTTCGGGATAAAATGAGCACTTAAAATTTAACCTTTGAAAAATATTACTAGCCGTTACTGCATATTGTTCAACATTAACTATGGTTGCCTTACTGCTTGTATGGTTGGCAGCGAAATTACGCAATATAGTTCCGTGTGTTTTGCTATTTAAGTACATCAATACAGTTCCAAAATCAGCCAAAATCGTCATAATTATATTTTATATAATTTATAAACAGTATTTTACTAAACTGTATCGATTCATACAGGCTGCACAATTTATCTAACACGCGCATACGTTAAGTGACGTGTCCAGAGAGGCCATACAAGTCCCGTCGTTAGCCGTTACGTGCGGAAAGATACAAATTGGCTGAAGTTAAAACTTTAGCAGGGCTTTTTTGAGTGCTCACTTTATTCCGAACCGCCTATAAGGTTGATGAAATTAGGAGAAAAGCGGAGAATTGGCCTGTCTGATTCATTCTGAACGTTTACTTTCTAGCAAGGTGTAGGAATGTGGAAAGATATAATAGAATTGGAGTTTCATAAGAAGAAAACAGCAAATCATATAGTTTATAAATGTAAAACATCAGCAAATTTCACCATTTAGCCAGTTGATGCAGGCAACAAGATAGTTAATAATTATCTTCGTGTGTTACTTATGGATTTGAACTACAAATGGTTTTTTGTTGTAACAGAAACTGATTTCCTGACAGAGATTGTAAGTTGGATATAAATGAGTATGATAAGTGTTTCTGGTTAGTTCATGTACACATTGTTTATTTTTCTGTACCAAGTTTTATGTAACATTTACTGGTTATTTCATTTTCGTAGTAGGGTACTGTGTGTATTGGCAGATAGGCCCGAATGTAAGTACATTTACCATCCAGATTTGTAATTCAGAAAATCTATAATAATTTTTATTGCAATTTTTTTTTTTTTTTTTTTTTTTTTTTTTTTTTTTTTTTTTTTTTTTTTTTTTTTTTTTTTTTTTTTTTTTTTTTTTTTTTTTTTTTTTTCAATTTTCTGTAATTTTTCACCTCAACGAAAAAATCCAATTTTTCCCATTTTCACACCAAAGGAAAAAAAACCCAAATTTTCCCTGTTTTTCTCCCATTTTTTCGTTTTTTCTCGAAGCTTCAGAACCCTAGGTTTTGTCAAATACCATGATTTGATAACCACCTGCTATGCTATTCAATGTTTTAAAATGACAGGAAACTAAAAAAGCCTTAATATTTTCTACATTACATATATTTAGCTAAATGCTACACCCATTGCGCATTCTTTACACGATTTATATTTAAATATAATATTAGTTTCTTTAGTTGATCGAGAGGCCATCAGTTGAAATTTCAAACACGGGCAAACTTACCTGGGGTTGAATTTCAAACACCGAAAAATGAAATTTGGCTGACCTACCCTACCGTAGTGAATGCTCATAAGCGCCTCTTGTTAGGTGTCTGACTGACCACTCACTGTACCAGCAACCAGTGAACGATTAGCTTTGGACACAGTGTACATATAGGACTGTGGAGTCTAGCCGGCAGGTCGTTGAACCCGCGATATTTTCAGTTCTCTGATAATAATATTAATATAGCAGAATTAATTCTCATATGTATCAAAGATGTATCTCATCTTAACTTGTCGACTTCGTGTCTGCACTTCCAGCGAGCCGTCAGACTAGAAAGTCGGTCATTCTTGGTCGCGTGGTGACGCAAATTAGACTATAGTCGATGGTGTGTTATTTATGACGGCAGTGTTGTTTGCAGCTAGTCTGTTGATTGGTTTGTTGACATCTCTGGAGGCTGTCTTGTTCGCATCCAGCTTGTCTTCTCTGTCAACACTAGACTGAGATCTCTGGTCCACATTGCCAGTGGTTGCTCACTCAGATGTCAACCACACACTCTCTCTCTCTCATCTGCTGTTGCAGGACATCACCAAGGAATACCTCCTCCCGGCACGAAATGTTCGCGAGTTCATTGAGGCGATCCGGGTTCGATTCCCGGTGCGTTTTCTCGGGGACCTCCCGTTTTATCACCTCTCTCATTCCGTCGCTACACCAAACTTGCCTCACCCTTACCTCATCCATTCTTCGCTAGTCGAGCAGTCGGCCCAACCTTCACCTCGGCCTTCTCTCGTACACAATGTGACATTTCCCGAAGGCGGCAACAACCTGTACTTCGAGAAAATTTTTATTCGTCTAGCACCGTGTCTGAATTCACATCTCAAGGGCCCTTAAGCGAGTTACGGCTATTCTTTTTTTTTTCTCGAAACTATTTAACGCTAAATACATGTGTATATCTACGAAAAGAACACACACTTAAAACTATGTCGCTGTAGTTTTAAAAATTCGGCACGTTAATTAGAAACATAATTTTCGGGCCCCTCAAAATGTCCAAAAATGGGGTTTCCAGACTGCCGTATATGAAAAAATAACCACCGAATTTGAAAATCAGAACTATAGAAACAAGCGCTAGACTTTGAACTATGCTGGCCACAAATAAAATAATGTGGTCACAGCTTTGCTTAATGGTTATTGGGAGAATATATTAGTGCAGAGGCGTCGCTCTACCAGTCAGGAACAAGGTTACTGCGACACCACACGTCTGTGATTTACCGGTAGAATACCAAGACTCGTGACAATATCCAATCATTGACCACGAAGCAGAACTGCAGATGTGCACGTAAGACATCGAAGCAAGGTGGGACAAAATTCTTGTTGCAAAAAACAATGGCCCCTACTTACAAAGCACTGAAACGAATTGTTGCAAAATTCTTTTCACCAAAAATCATTGGCTCTATTCATTGGTTCATTAACAAGAACTTCCTTAATTGCATAATTATCTGAATACATTGTGCATTTTGTCTTTAAGAAATTAAGTTAACATAGTAGGCCTATACACTGTTTTTAACATAACTGTGCAACAGTTTTTCGATATCAATTTTTGTTTAATATTAAGAAAACAATCATCGTAAAAGCAGTAGCCTTAATTGGCTTCGTGCCATAGAAAAGCGCATCTAGTGCGCGACGTAAAAATGTCATCGTCCAAATGCACGAGCTGCACCCTAAAATATCCCCTTCAACCAAGGACATGTGTCACATGCTCTAAGATTGATTTTTGATGCTCTGCTGTTCTTTTTGCAATATGTCTTCACGATACGATTTCGTCAGCTATTGTTAACTTAGAATTAATTTTTTACGTTTCGCCTCAAAGTAAATACCTGTCTATGAGATACAGTAATAATATGAAGTTAAATAATGCCAGGATGTCCAGAAACTGCCGTATAATAAGCATGCCACGCTAATTCTGGGCTAAATTAAAGAAGGAAGTGTAAGTGGCAAAATGTTGTACGACGACATTTTTCATACGCAATGTGGCAACACTGCACGAAGCTAGTCCCCTCTTGCGCTCTGCAGCTAGGCATTATTTCATGTTTGTTACGTCAAGTAAACATATAATAATGTTTTTACTGCTCACGATTTTAACCTGGGGGTCTATTCTGTAACTTTTTAAGGTCACCGTGATGGCCGAGTTTATGTCTGTATTCGTAGTGCTGACCTTCATATGTCCGAGAGCTATTCTGTAAACAATTTGTTGACCTAAATGTGAAGGCTACTAACTTCAGCTGAAGGTCTGGGTATAAGGTGATTTTTAGCAAAGCTACTGACCTCATCTCGCACAAAAATTTGAAGAAGTAAACAGTAAATATGGTGGAAGGTTATAGGTTAGAGTATTTGACAAACGAGAATAAAGGCACAAGCCTATATTGGGTATATTTTTTTTGCGAAAATACTCTCACTGAAATAGCAATATGTGGACAGCAAAAGGCATTCTTTTCAGCATCAATTTCGAGAGTAAATTCCCGCTTCTGTGTTATGCTTCTACAATCAGCTTATGTCAAAGGAATGTTAGTTATTTATGTTTATTAATAGATCAACCATGTTTTACATTCTGGAAACTACTAATTTCATGTTTTCTTATTGCCAAGTTGTAAAGCAATGCGTATGTACTTTTGCCTAGGAGTGAAAGGTTATGCACGGAAAGCATAAATTAGCCTATGTCTATGTGGTCATATATATTTAATTTTACGTTCATGCCAAACGGTTTATTCATGTGATATAGAATAAGAAATCGTAAACATACTTAGGTCAACACACAATATGGTTCGTTGTAGCCTATGAAAATACATTCAAAATTAACTTGTACAATGACGACTGTTGTATCTCGTTTTACCATGGCCTACTGAATTGGAAACGTTTTTGTGTTAGCCTACTTTACAAGAAAAATTATTCTGAAAAATAAATTTCTGGAGATTGAATGTGTGTGCTGTATTGCCTAGACCTAGTATTTATGAGAGCACAAGACAATAAAAAAATTAATTGTCTACCAAATCCTGTAGTTAAAATTGCACAACTTTTAACATAACAGTTAGCTGGATATCAACCCCTTCCAGCTACAAACATTGAATCTTTATATGGATAAATTGTTGAGAGGTGCAGCGCCAATTATAAAAAATTTCTTGAAGAAAAAAATTTAATAGACATCTTATAAACATTCTTAATGGATAGTTTAACAGATCATTTATTAGTGATGTAGAAGTGTTGGGATGTCTACATGTCATATGCATGAAGAATACAGCTTTCTTAATGAGAGGGAAAATCCTGATGTGTACCAAAAGATCATGTTTACAACACAGTACAAAGAGCTAACTATTGGTGGCGAAACACTCCCACAGCTGTTTTTAAGTGTGCACAAAACCAGTTAGCCCTAAGCTTAGAATATTATTTAAATAATCACATAATAATTATAATAACAATTTTTGCAACTGGTCTACCGCCCAGTGGCAAGCATAGCCATCACCTTTACACCATCCTTTCCACAATCGTTCTAAACTGTCTCGCTCCCCTGAACAATACCACCTCCCCTTGCAACAAATTCCATTCCCTGGAGTCCGTACTAGCATCGACTGTCGCTCCCACCCCATTATCAGCCAGACCCGCTATAATTTTCAACTGTTGTTTCCTTTACGTTTATAGATACCCTTTTCAAGATGTTCACTTAGTGCACATCAACTCTCTCCACCAATCACTATGCTATAAATGTTACCAGTCTTTCCACTATTCTCCTGTCATTCACTGTGTTCCAGCCTGTCTCGTATCATCTTTGGCAGTCTGAAATTACCTTCATAGTCTCCAAACTGCCCCAGCGTTCCCCATTCACCCTTCACCCATCTGACTGGCTGGCGAGAACATCTAATGCTAGAGTGGAATTTATTTTTGGAGGAGTTGGTGAAGGTGAAGGTGGCTGAAAAGTTTAGGAGGGGTTTGAGAAGTATTTGAGGAAGTGGTTGAAACTTGCCACCAGGCGATTGTCCAATTAAAAGAAAATTATTATTATTATTTACTGAATTTATTGATAAATTCAGTCTTTATATCCTATCTGCTATGTGATACTGTAGACTGAGTGAATAATCTTCTTTATTGTGTAATAGCTCTAAATTCTTGTGACATAATTGTGCAATTTGCAATTGGGTGTTCTTAAAGAAAAATGAGGTGTGGTAGATTGAAACCTGAAGTACGAGAATAATCCTTACACAAGTTGATGTACACTCTTACTGTTGTTTGTATGTTTTCCTATACTTGCTTGTTTGCTGGGAACTAGGCGACCTGCAACTTTACTATGCACATATACTACTAATTTGAATTGTTTACTTTCTTACACGTAATTTATGCTAACTTAATGTTTTTCTATTATTGTTATAAACTGCTCGCATCTGCATGTTTCTGTGAGAGCTAATCACAAGCTCCCTACCTTGAGCTCTGCTCAAGGATATTGGTAAGTCAAAAAATGTTTAAAAAATTAATCTTAAATATTTTTGTTACAGATTGTTTCACTGTTATGTCTCTGTCATATCCTTAAATTTACTAATTGAAGACCTTGGGAGTAAATAATAATAACCATCATTCCTGTAGTTATCAGCTTAGCTGTAATAAGTATGTCAAAGTTGGACAAAATTGTTACATAAATTCATCATCTATTATGCAGTTTAAAGTAAAGTACCTACATATTTTGTAAATAAGTATTTCTTTTAAATTTACAGATATATTTTACATAGGCTGTCTTATGGGTTATAATTATTTACTCCCGAGATCTTCAATTTTTAGTAGCCTAATGTTATTCACTGGTGGGTTGTTTTAGTCCACTCCTCGAATATAAGGAAATGTCTTTTTGCAATTATTATGTATTACCTATTACAGGATCTAATTGAAATATTTCTCCATAGTACATTAATTATTATATTTACATTTTAAAAATGGCTAAGCTAAACAGCTTTAGCCTAGTGTAGAATCCACAAAAATTACCGCATAATAAAAATTTTACCTCTGAAAAGTCGTTAAAGATCACTAAAGTAAAACAAGTACACAAATTACCTTTTAGGCTACGGTTCAGCAGACAGCTTCTTGTGTATTCCAAGTCGACATGCTTTTACAGTTTATCACGAAGATGTACTTGCTTTTAAAACCTGAATAATACAGTTTACATCCTTAACACTCTTATTTGCGGACGAGCATTTAAATACCATTTACATCCTTAACACTCATATTTGCGGACGAGCATTTAAATACAATTTACATCCTTTATACTCATATTTGCGGACGAGCATTTAAATACAATTTACATCCTTATACTCATATTTGCGGACGAGCATTTAAATACAATTTACATCCTTATACTCATATTTGCGGACGAGCATTTAAATACAATTTACATCCTTATACTCATATTTGCGGACGAGCATTTAAATACAATTTACATCCTTTATACTCATATTTGCGGACGAGCATTTAAATACAATTTACATCCTTATACTCATATTTGCGG
>PNEQ01078811.1:0-56219 GCA_003012365.1 Medauroidea extradentata
GGGGGGGGGGGGGGGGCTTAGGGGCTTGTTTGCTGCAGGAGGGGCAGCCGGTATTGTATGCATCAAGGAGTCTGATGCCAATGGTGAAACTTTCCTTGCAGGTGGAGGAGGAAATGCTCAGTATAATATTTGCAACAAAGATGTTTCATCAGTTAATTTATGGTAGAGACATAGTTGTGGAAAATGACCATAAACCTCTAGTGTCAATCTTAACCAAACCAGTTCATGAGGTCTTGTCGCCACGCTTACAAAGATTCAAATTACTTCTTGTGAAGTCTCAGCTAAAGTTAAAATATCAGGAAGGGTCGATGTTGTTTATTGCTGACCTACTGTCGCGAAATTCACTCCCAGAAGGGAAGAGGACAAGCAACTGCAGGAATTCGTAGCACATAGTGTGAACGTGGGTAGTAATTTACAGATTACCGTGACTAAACGAGCAGAACTGGTAAGGGTCACTGCTAGTGACTTAGTATGTAACAAGTTGATTGAAAATTGCAGGCATGGTTGGCCGGGGGTTAAAAACATCCCACAGTATGTTCGAAGATATTGTACCCTTAGTGACTGGGTGGTGCTTGACAATGGGTTATTATTTTTAGACGTTAAGTTAATCGTCCCAGAAAGTTCCTGGTTGGATGTGTTGTTCACATTACATAAGGGTAACTTTGACATGTCCAAAATGAAGTCAAAGGCTAGACTGTTTCTCCACTGGCCGGATATGTTTCAGGATATCGAAATTTTTGTGTGCTTTGTTTGCCAGACGTATGCTGCATCAAGCTCACGAGAACCGTTGTTGTCACATGAGAGACCCAGTCTTCCCTTCAGTAAAATGGGAGCAGATATATTTATTTTTACGGGAAAGCTATATTTGGTTGTCATTGATTATTTGTCTCACTGAATTGAGTTGCGCAAATTACAGAGTGGCGCTGCTGAGGAAGTCAATGCTGCCTTTAAAATCATATTCGCCACACATGGCATTCCAAAATTGGTGATTGCTGACAATGCACCATTCTGGTCTAGGGAGTGTTTGTTACTGGCGCACGATAGGGGTTTCATTATGGCCACTAGCCACATTTCATTATGGCCACAGTGTTACATCGCTCCTGAAAATCTACCCGATTTTCACCAATCGCATCTCTGGATGTCCTGTAATTTAGCTTGTAAAACGACTCTTTACAGACAAACACATATTTTCAACACAAACTCACCATTTTTATTATCATTCCCCTGTCTGTTTAACAACAACTTATTTACTTTTTTCTATCTCTACCTCCATGGTATATTAACACAAGAAATTTGACAAACTTTGATATAAATAGTCTTATAACATAGTCTATGTTCCGAAACGTAACATCCTCCCACCCTTTTGAATTTTTTGCATGAGCAACAATTCAAAATCAAAACAAATCAACAAAATGGTGTTGTCTTGCACACTATGTTTATGTCTTGTACTCATGGGTATCCTTACAGAGCGTCCACTCTTCGTCTTTACACCACACTGATTATTCGGCTCCCTCTATTCTGTGGGTTCATCTCCTCCAGGCTTGTCGACATTTCTTCTTTTAGCAGCTGATGAAAATTGTTGTGAAGAGGACACTTCTAATGAGTAGATACGTTGTATGGGTCTTGTTATCTCACGCCCAGATGTCTTTACTCGCACCACTCTTACATGTCCATCCATTCCTGGGCACACTTCCACGAGTTTTCCTATTGGCCACTCTAATCTTTTCTTGTCGTCTGTACCGATTAGTACCATGTCTCCGATTTTCATTGTCTTCTGGTTATTTGCTCCAGTCTTCGGCTTAACCAGAAGCCCTAAGTATTCGTCCCGAAATCTTTTTCCTCAAATCTTCGCGCAACTGTTGTAGGAACCTTAATCGCCTGCAGAGAGATTCCCTTTCAAGGTGATCAATATCTGATACACCAACCGGCCGATAGTCATGAAGGAACATAGCAGGAGTCAATGGCGTTAAGTCATTGGTATCCTCAGACAAGTATGTGAGAGGTCTAGCAATGATCACAGATTCCACCTCACATAAGATTGTCGAGACCTCCTCATACATCAGGGATGCCCTTCCTAATGTTCTCCGCAACAATTTCTTGACCATTTGTACTACTCGTTCCCACCATCCACCCCACCATGCAGCGGTAGGTGGAATGAAATTCCACTGTATCCTCAGGGAAGACGATTCCTGTTCTATATTTGACCAATCCAGTGATTCAAATCAATTCTCTGCCCCTATGAAATTGGTCCCATTGTCACTGTACATCACTCTGGGCTTCCCCATCTTGCAATGAATCTTCGTAAACCTTGAAGAAATGCGCTTGTAGACAGACTCAGTATCAGCTCCAAATGTACTGCCCGGTACACCGCACAGGTAAACAGAAGAATCCAAGCCTTCTCTCCTCCTTTCAAATACAATGGGCCAGCAATGTCAACTCCGCAGACTTCAAATGTCAAGGCATCATTCACCCTGTCCTCAGGCAGGGAGGCCGGTTCAGTAGTGACCTTCCTTGCCTCGAATCTCCGACATCGGACACACTTGTATATCACACTACGGACTGTTTGTCTACCTCTCAAAATCCAGTACCTTTCTCTAAGTATTCCCAAAAGAATTTGGACACCAGCATGTCAGTTCTTAATATGATAGTCTCGAATCAGTATCTCTACAAGTTTGTGTTTCGATGGCAGAAGAACTGGATATCTGTACAACTTGTCATCTTCTCTTTGGACTATCTTAGACTTCACTCTCATAAGACCATCGGAATCTTCAAAAGTGCAGAGTGTTCTTATTCTTCTCCAGTCCGTCTCTTCCATTTCTTCTCTTTGGACAATATGGAGAAGTCTCCTCTCTGCCTCTTATATCTCCTCAACGCGAAGATTACCTCCTCTGCGGTTTCCAGGGTTTGAAGCATTTCTGAGGAATCTCAGCATCCATGCAATGAGTCTCACAATCTGTGAAAGTTTTGAAAACCGTTGTAGGTACCACTGCATATCTTCCTTGGTTGATTGACTAATTAAGGAAGTAGTAATTTTTCTTCTTTCACTCTGAATTTCTACATTGTTATTCTTGACTTCAGACCTAGGCCAATCTTCTTGTCTTAACTTCAGCCAGTTTGGCCCCTCCCACGATCGAGAATTTACAAGGAATTCCGCAGAGCAGCCTCGTGAGGGCAGATCTGCTGGATTCTGCTCTCCTGGCCCATGATGCCAGTCTTCCTGTTTTGTGAGTGTTCTGATTTCCCTCACACGATTGTTGACGAACACGACCCAGGCCTCATCCTTTTTTATCCAATATAAAACTGTAAAAGATATAGTCCAAAAAACTCTGGTATCTGCAAGTTCAGGTATTCCCTGATAGAAGCTGCTAGACGACTCCCTATAGAGCATGCCAATAGCTCCAACCTAGGCATGGAGACATTTTTCAGTGGTGAAACTCTTGTCTTTGCCATGACCAGACATACTGTTACATATTCTTCAATGCCACTTCTGAAGAAAACTGCAGCAGCATATGCCCTTCTACTGGCATCACAGAATGTATGTAGGCTCCACGTGTTTTCTGCTCCTTCTGCAGCTAAGCATATAGGAATCTTCACTTCTTGCAGTTGTTGGATTTCATTTTCCCATCTTCTGAACCTTTTCTGTATATCTTCTGGCAATGGCTCATCCCAGCTTCCCTTTAGGTTCCAACTCTCTTGGATGATTATTTTGGGAACTAAGGTTACAGGACAGGAAAACCCTATGGGATCAAATATTTTCTGTGCAGAAGACAAAACCTTTCTCCGTGTGATGTCACTGGGATCCTTTGTACTGCACATTACAGGACAGAGCATCATCACCTTTGTCCCACCGTAGTCCAAGAACCTGAGTCACCTTTGATGATTCCTCCCTGTCATTCTGTACACTATCCTCCCAGCCTCTGAGTTCAAACTTTGCTTCAGCGAGAAGTTTTGTAGAACTTTCAACAAAACCATTTAACTCCTCTTCTGTGTCAAAAGATGTTACGCAATTGTCAACGTAAAAGGATCTCTTTAATTTGGCCGCGGTCTCCCTATACTCAATTTGACTATTATCAAGATGGAGGTCAAGTATTGCACCCAAAAGGAATGGACTACAATTAAGCCCGAACACAAGGCGCTTGTGTCTGAAAATCCTTGTTTTTCCCTGCGAAAAATCATGCCACCATAATAATCTCAAGTAATCTCTGTCAGAGGGAGTCACAGAAATTTGCAGAAATGCTTTCTTTATATCAGAGATCACTCCTATTTTTCTTGCCGGAATCTCGTTAAAATTGCGGGAATTTGTTCAAGTAAATTTGGACCCTTTTCTAAACACTCATTCAGCGATGGTGATCCTCTTCCCCGACAAGATGCATCGAACACAGGCCTAACTGTGGTTGTTGAATTTTCTTTAAAAACACCATGGTGTGGCAGATAATGACATCTGTTTTCTCTTTCTTCAGATGGTACATCTTCAATAATTCCTTCTCGCAACCAATTATTGAGCACACCGTCATAAGCATTGAATTTGTTTTCACATATCAGTCTCATTGTTGTTGGCTCGCATCTTTTCTTTGCAGTATCAAAATTATCACAAATTTCTTCAAATCTGTCGTTCCTACGAAGGTGAATCTCAAACCGACCCTCTTCGTTTACAGAAACGGTTTTCTTGAAATTGTACAATGTAGCAGCCTCTGTTTCCATCTTGGATCGTTTCTCCACTGGATCTCTTATCCCAAGAATATCTAAATCCCATAAATATTTAACTGCAAAGTTCAAGCTCAACATTGATGCCACATGTACATTGCCTGTAATGTGGCTTTCCTTAGTAGAAAAGCTGCCCATGATGACCCAACCAAGGCGGGTTTCAACTGCTACTGGTCCACATTTCAATGTTTTAACTCTTCCAGTCAGTAGCAACCCGCAAGTATCAGCTCCAAAAAGCATTTCAATTTCTGGTCCCTCAGGTCCACAGTCAGAGATAAATATATTGTGGGTTTTCAGTTCCTACATCCAGGGTCCCTTCTTGAGTCGCGGAATTTCACCACAGATCATTGATTGGTCAAGTACTGGTATTTCACAGATGTACCTGCCATCCAAACTACTCACCTTTACATGATAATTTAAATGGGACTGTTTTTCCCATGTACCCCCAAATAAACTATGGATTAGTGTTTCAGAATTGTAACACGTCAATCCAATAGCAGAAGCAGTTTTTTTAAGTATGTATGATCGCTGGGATCCACAATCAATCAAAACTCTAATGACACAGTCTTGTTTTTCTCCCACTACTTTTACCATTAGAGTCTGCAAAAATACTTCTTGGTTGTAACATTGAATGGTAAGAGATGCACAAGGCGAGTCTTCCTTTACTTCTTCAATCCCAGTTGTTTCTTTAGCTATCTTCCGATGTGCTTCTGGACACATCAAAGCGTAGTGACCTCTACTACATTAGTCACATCTCACATTTTTCTTGTACATTTTTGAAATGTGTCCCTGCTTCAAACATTGATAACAGCACCCATTCTTCAGTAAGATATTTATTTTTCCATTAATGTCATTTTCTGTGCCTTGAAGCAGTCTTTGCTGTGGTGTGAGTTTTTGCATAACACACACCTAGAGTCAAGGTACTTGCATTCTCCCGAAAATAGGTTGCTTTCTGTAGGTATGTTTTCCACTTCTCTTGACTTCAATTTTGTTCTTGTAGCCCTTGGACTACGAGTCTGGAATCCGCTTTGTGTTAGAGATATTCTTTGCTCCCCCTCCACTTCGTTCTTAAGAAACAACAACAAATGTGAAAATTTTTCGTTGTACTCATTCTCTGGTGTTTCTGCCTGGGTTAGCTGTACAGAATTTCTCAACCATACCCTGAGTATGTCTTCTGGGAGAGAGGATTCAACTAACGGGAATAAAAATGCAGCATACTTGTCACCCATCATACTAAGAGACTCAAGTGACCTGAGATGGGATTCCAAACTGTCATATAGTTGCAAAGGGTTTAGTTTTTCAGAAGAAGTGACATTCTGAATAACTAGACCTAGTAACTCACGTACATAGAACTCAATAAGTAATTCTTTCCTTCCAAACCGGCTTTGAAGACACTGAATTGCCTTTTCATAGTTTTCAGCAGTGGGCGGAAAGCTATTTACATGTAGTAATGGTATGGCTGAAAGAGCAGTTCAAACTGCAAAAAATATGTAAAAAAAAAAAAACAGTTATGAAGACGGAACCTCGATTGAACTGGCACTCTTGCAATGTCGCTCGATGCCAACGTGCAGCACATCTCACTCACCATCACAAGTGTTAATGAGTACGAATCTTAGGTCACTGTTGCCCTTGTCGGAGTTGCAACTACAATCTGTGGTGGTGAACAATTTTGAGAGATGGTTGAGTGATGTTACTCGGAAGTCTAAAAGGTATTATGATAGAGGAACTCAGGAATAGGAGGAGTTTGCCCCAGGTGAGGAGGTGTTCGTTCAAAGGGAAGGGCTGTGGTATCCAGCTGATGTGGTCGACAGGCATGACAGCCCAAGGTCATATTGGGTGAGAGATGTAGAGGGGTGAGTGGTGCGGAGAAATTCTTATCACCTTAGACACTCGATGGTTCCGATAGCAATGAATATCATGCAGGTTAGGGGAGGTGCAGTGGATGGAGATGGGGTGAGCGGTGAAGAGTCGATTAGAGAGCCAGCAGGGGTTGAGGATGGTAAGGTTAAGGAAAAGTCAGTTAGGCCTACTGAAGAAGGGTTAGAGGAGGTATGTTCACCAATAGGGGACCCTAGTAAGGAATGCACTGCAAGGACTGGTAGAATTGTAAGAAAGCCTGGGTGTCTCAAAGACTTAGTAGAGTTGTGATTAATGTGTAGGGTATAAGTAATTGTACTGGAGTGTGTAATGTTAGGAGTGAGATGTTGTAAAAGTGATTGTACTGGAGTGTTTAATATAAAGGAGGGAGATGTTGCATAGTTGGCAACATTGGATAGGGTTGGATAAGGGACAGTCGTGAGTGGACAAGATTGTTGGTCGGATGTAATGGTGATGATGGACATTGTTGTATAAGTAATGTGTAGGGTTTGACGTGCGCTACCGCACACACCTACCTCAGACCAACTGTCACACCGCCCCTCGCACCGGCTGTACCTCGTCTTCATTCTTAAGAGTATTATCGAGTGTCCCTAGAGGTACGGCCTAGTGGTGCTATTGCTAGACCCAGTGTTACTTAGCCCTACACCCTGGTGAATGCAGTATGTCCGAAGGAGTATAACCCATTTGAGTACACAACCGCTCCAATATCATTACAGTGAAGAGAGTGCAACATGCCCAACTTCACTCAACGATCAGTGGTTCATTTATACTGAATGTTTGTTGAGGGGAACTGGTAGTTAATTTGTGTCTTGTTTATAATCATAATTTCAGGTATTTGTATCCTTTTCTCAGTATCTCATTCTACCAACCACCCCTTACAATTAACATGGACTTTCCCGACGTAGGGTCCGCCGTGGCATTTTAAAACAAAGTAATGTCTGATTCAATTTGAAATTAGCATGTAGGGATTTTTTTGTGTTCGTTTGTTTTCATGTATATGTATACAAATTATTTGTTTGTTTTTTCCTTCTCCAATACAGTATGACATTTAAATTCCTAGGAATGCAAAGCACTTACCCAGAACTTTCTTATTGTAATTTTAATAGATCCAAAACATTTTACATACCACAAGACACTGAGAAGTTGACATGAATATTTATTAATTTTGTACATGTTTATTGGCTATGTAGTTCCAGTGTACAGTTTTTGCGCATTAGCGGGCAGCTCCGCAGTCTTTTTTTCCTACTGTTGAAGGGAAGCTCCGCCTT
This sequence comes from Medauroidea extradentata, assembly GCA_003012365.1. Lineage (NCBI taxonomy): Eukaryota > Metazoa > Arthropoda > Insecta > Phasmatodea > Phasmatidae > Medauroidea > Medauroidea extradentata. The sequence goes on from PNEQ01078811.1 coordinate 7,851, forward strand.
GTTTGAAGTTCAGTTGGAATCGAGACACGTCGGGAGGCAGTGTCATGTGTCACCCCGGGCCTACAATTTTGTACACATTACCATGTGTACCGTAATTCATGGAGAATAAATCTACAGTTTCATCATTACGTGTGTCAAGTGTTTCATCTCGTCACCTTCACAGTATACCAGGAACGGAAACCCATAAACCCGCAGCTATCTCAACATCCTGATGTCATAACAGTGAGTATCTTGGAGGAATCATTATGTGTTACAACCTGTCCGTACAGTACCTATCTATGTATATGTTCAGTTACGTTAACGGCGTCCGAGGTGGCCTACAACCTCGGCATCGGGTAGGATAACCAGTCGACGAGGAAGCAGGGGGCGAGTATTTAACCACTGTTAGCCCCTGGGCTTTCGAGCACGTCCTGGGATTCTAGAGTCTCTGCTCGAGTGTTGTTCCTCGTAATTGAGCATCTGGTGCCCTTTTCAACATCATTGTCATCATCGCAAACAACTCCCCCCTGAGGTGCAGTCAAGCTGGTGTTGCATATCACTTCAAACATAACACCGGGCAGCCTGCCCTCTGCTCGCCACTGTCGTGCAGGACAGATCTCGTATAATTTTACCGTAGTTATTGCAACATTCGTCCTCTCACCGCAAACCCCTGCTTGTGTCAAGCTAAGTCTAACAGGGTTTGGAATTCTTTTTCTGCTCGCTGTTTGCGAGAGAAGTTTTCCCGCCTCGTGCCTAGTGCGCGGAGCTCCGAGAGGTGCGTCCGCACAGGTCGGCTGTCAGCTAGAAAGTGTGTCGAGGGGTGTGGGACAGTTTAGGAAGGCTTTGGAGAGGATATTGTAGGGGTATTTGGATTCTTGCCACTGGGCATTTGCCCAACAGCGAGACACATTTTATTATTCTTATTATTAACATTCTTCTTCATCTTATTATTATTGTTATTATTATTATTATTATTATTATTATTATTATTATTATTATTATTGAATACCTTAATAATTGATTAACTACTTATTTGCTTGAAAAAGTGTCTTGATATATCAATGTTAGTGAAAATGGAGTCGCCATGGTGAGACTTCCAAAGAGGCGTCTTCGTGTATATCTTATGCATTTCTGTAGGTATATACACTTCTTGCATCCATGTCATAAATTTTCTTTAATTTATTATTATTTTATAATTTTATCTGTTATCCATACTAGCGTAAATAAAATATAAAAATGTAATATATACCTCCAAAATGTCATACTTCAGGTATGTATTTATGTACGGTTTTTGGTTATTGCTACTAATTACAACACTTCAAATCATAGTAATAAAAATATCGATGGTTTTGTTTGGAAGTGATGACATAATCATAACATGACAAGCTGATATTTTGTTGATGAAATTGTTCTAACTGTGAATTATGCCTTGATTGAGTGAAACAGTCGCTTGTTTGACTTAAATTTTAACCGTGTGTAGCTTAAAATGGAACCTATAATAGAATTCGAAGAATGTCTTCGGGACTCGCCCAAGTTTCGGTAAGTTCTCGCCACTTTCGTTATCAAATTGTCATTGGAGACGTGTAGCATCGTGCTCTTATCTTATCAGCAAACACAGCTAGTTTACATTTTCGCATGGGCATTAGCGAGGGAGGGTGTGCGGAAGGTTTACGGAGCCGAACGTTTGCAATGAATCGAAGGATTTTCAGGCCTTGGCGTAGGTCGAATATAGTTTTAAGAGCTGACAGTGTTTTTAAAAAATGGAAAAGAAAGGATGAGGACAGGTAAATGAATTATTTTTCCGATCATTAAGTAGTCGATGTTCTATTATAAATGTCGTGATATTATGGATAAAATAACTTAATGTAAGTGACAGTATTCGGTTAGTAGGAGTACATTATAAAATAATTACATATGATGCAGTGGAATGTTGACTTCCAACATATATGGCCTCATTTTATCGTCAAATAATTTATAGATGAATTACAAAATGTTTTTGGAGAAGTGTGTTATGTATTTAATATAGTTCATAATTGATAAGGTTTGTATTTAGTTTGTATGATTTAGCACTTATTTGTTTAACTATGATTCAAGTGTCGGACTAAGTTTATAGGGCTTAACAGTAGAGCTGGGTAGTGTGAGACCTTTATTGTACCGTGGAATTCTTAACTCGAAACTCATTATTTTATGCAGCCATGTCTAAATTATAGCCTAGTTTACCTTGTTATTAAGTTGTGTAGAGAAGCCTTCATTTTCATCTGAGATAGTTTTTCTGTATCCTTTTGCATTCTGTCACTGATTTGATGCAGAATGTTTTTTATGATAGAGGCCCAGTTTGAGTGTTTATGAAGGGGTGTAATTGTAGCATATGTCATGTTGGCAAATAAAAAAATTTGGAGGTGGCTATCATAAAGTAAGATAAATGTGTGTATTGTTTGTCATAAAAAGTACAATATTCTGAAATATTGGTATTGTTGGTGCTACTAGCTGAATGTGTTGACAGTGTACGAAGGGTACTTGTGTGCCACATAGCTTTGTAGATCATGGGGCTCTGAAGTTATACACATTCTTGCTCATGTTATCCTGGTTGGAATTAGGCTACATGGGAGATTAGAATTTAGAATAAATGCAGCGTTCCAGACAATGCCGTTATTCAGCTGAATTTCTTGGGGTTCTTTCATTCCCATTCGCCTCCCACCAAGCTCGATCCGGACACAATTTCCCGTGGGGATGGTCCCCGGATTTTCGCACATGGGAATCATGCTGGACGATGCCATTGGCTAGCAGGTTTTCTCAGGGATCTTGTGTTTCCCCTGCCCTTCTCATTCCTGCGCCTCTCCATACTCACATATTATGCGCTGACCAAAATCTCTCTCACAACCTCATTTTGATATTACTTTTCACTCACAGTGCTGTGTTGCATCACACACCCTGTTACCAAAAAGTCACTGAGGCTCGGCTCGGTGCTAACACAACCATAAGAATGGTAACTGTCCAGTGAAATAAAATTAACTTAAATAAATATAATGAACATAATGTACTGCTCAAACTTTTTAATAAGTTATAAAGTAAGTTACAGTCTGCAAATAATTGCATCCTTTTGTAAAATGTATAATAAGTTTGTATAAATATTTAGTGATAATATGGCACTATACTCGGGAATTACCTGATGAGGGAGGGAACAGTTAAGCGAAGTGTAGCAGTGGTAAAACACTCACTTTGCAGTTGGGAGGACCGAGGTTTGATCCTCAGCTTTGGCCATCCTGATCTCGGTTTGCCAGGGTTTCCCGAAATCACCGAGGCAAAAGCTGGGATGGTACCTAAACCTTTTTAGTGTTGCTAAGAGCCAAATTTGGCACTTGTTTCCTGTGTGAAAAATGTAAGAGGATGATAAATCTGCTGTGTGTCTATATTTTTTTAAAATTATAAACCTATTGTAATAAGTTTTTAAAGGAAATTTAGAATTTTTTTACAGTAAGACACTGCTGATGTAAACAAAAGAATTTGTGATGCATATGATGCCACACATTTCCTCTCATCCCCTAGGTCTTCCCTCAAAACACTAACACAGAATACTCAGGAATTTCATGGTTTTTCAGTGAGGACAGTTAAGAAAAAATCATAATGTTTTATTGTGATGTTGCACAGTAGAAAAGTGCAGAAGGATTTTATTTTATTATTTAAGACCAAAATTAGTAATGAATAGTAAAATAAAATCAGTTAGGTAAATTTTCAGTAGGGTTACACTTGGAATTTTAGCCTGTTATTTGAAACTGATATTGCAATATGAAAATGAGCGGGTTGGTTTAATTTTACAATTTCATACTGTACCATATATTGATATTGAATAGTAAAATTCCAGCCACTCTTATTTTTTGACATAAAATTGGTAAAATATAGTAGATGTATTTTCAGGCGAAGTTCATTTGAAAGTGTAATATTTGAAACTGGGATCATTATTATTCAGTACCAATATAGCTAGCTTGTAGATCAAATTGTAAAATTAAACCCACCCACTGTTTTGCATACAGCGATACTAGTTTCAAATAAAAAGTTTCCAAGTGCTACCCAAGTGAATATTAAACCTTAGTCTATTAGGATTTATTTCAGTGCCAACAAATTATTAAAAAAAAATGAAAATATTTACAGTATCAGTTTGTTACTGTACAAAAGTGTTAGGCAGTAAAATAGTAACTTTGTTTTATCCTAGAAGGAAATAAGAACATTATTTTAATGCAATTTACATAAATGTATCATTGTGTATTTGTCGGCATCACAAATTGAGTACTACTACATGAAACAGTGTTTATCTTGATAGTTTTTACATAACACTTTGTGTAGGAAAAGCAGCACGCAAAATACTGTGACCTTATCAACTTACTTTACACCACCACCATTATCCATCTTTTTTAAATTGTTTCCAGAAGCATTATTCCATTATTGTATGCTGCAGATATTTTTATTCTATTGCACAATCAGAAACCAACATGTCTTTTAACTTAAAACTCGGATACTACAGAGCTAAATCAAACTAACTCCTCAATTCTAATCTACGCTTTGCTAATTTTCATAACATTATTTCACACTGTAATACTCAAGTTTCTTGCATTCTTGATCACTGTCTTGCTAGAAAATTTATATCTTAGTTTCCCAACTTAACAAAACCGCTGTAGTTAGCGCACATAAAATTTGACTTCTTAAATTAACTTTCATAGGGTAAGTGTTTCTACAAGGTTTTAATCTACCATTGGCTGAAAATACCCAAAATATTGTTTGTTTATACTTTATTAAAATATATATTTTTCTCCAGTTGTGTTTATGTAACAGTGATGTCTTCTCCTACCTAATTAAACTTAAAATAGCCTATTTGTTCATTTGTAGGGTATCAAATAAGTTACAGTAATTAAAAAAATTACTGTAAAATTTTTAGGAAGAAATATAATTACACACTGTAATGGGTTAAGTGAACCTTTGATTACAATTTCAACAAGTAATTCCAAATTTCTGTAAAAATGTCAGCATTTTGCACGTAATGTACCATTAAAAACATTGGCACCAAAAGTGTTCATACAAGCCCCTGGCCGACTCTTTCCCCCTTTCCCCTGTGTAACTCTAATCAAGACCTGCTGTTCGAGGTCACAATTAAGTAATATACAAAATAAATGAAATTAAAAATAGCTAATTACATTTTTTAACATGCAGAAAACAAGATCATCAAAAATTAAAAATTTGTTTTTGCTCAGTATAATTTGTAAGGTAATGAATTTGACATGAATAATAAAGGTATAGATGTATCAAAAGTGGAATTTCTTGTGAGACTGAAGGTGTGAGCAGACAAAGAAACACAGGCTGTTTTAAAAGTGAATATGTTTCTTTCAACCCTTTTAGGACTAAGTTGATTCTAACTGTTGAGCAAATGAACTAGTGAAGTTTACCTGATAACAGGGTCAGTAGCGTTGGCTGCATGTCGTCCCATTCAGAGATGTAAAAATGAATGTTAATAATCCATGTGATGGTTTAGGGTTGCATTGGGTTAATTGTCAGACCAGTCACCCGCCACTGCAGTCTGGGTTTGATTCAAATTTATTTCTTTGCTTGAATGATTTCTCTGGATTCTCCCAATATCATGCCCATGCATTCTGTATTGTACCACTGCTATCACACCCTACATCACCTGTCCTTTGGGCTGGTGACATGTCAGTCTTTCGGGTAAAGCTGCCGGTATTAACAGTCACAGTGGCCTTCTTTCATTCATGTTGACTCTGTCCGAAGTGAGACGCACTGTTCGGATTTTAGTTTATTGTGATAGAAAAATGGCTGGGTGTGTTAATTCTGAAACTTAAGAAATGTGAATATTTTCTAGGAAATCTAATAGGTTTCCTGGAATTACATAAAATAAGGCTGGTAATTGTTTGCAGTGTGAAGGTTTAATTCGTCAGTTACTTGAAGTAAGAAGAGTGGGCTTTACTTCTCATTGACAGTGAGGCAATTAGAGATGGTGGTACTCAATGTGACACAATGACAGGAACTGGAAGAGGAAGTGGCCATGGCCTTTGGCAGGAAATCATCCCAGCATTCGCCTGGAGCAATTTAAGGAAATCGTGAAAAATGGAACTCAGGATGGTCAGAGCCGGGATTGAATCAGAACTCTTCAGGATGTTAGTTCAACGTGTTACTGTTGGGTCACCTCTCTCAACTCAGTTTTTCAAGGTTGTCTGCAGTGGAAACTTGGTTTGGAAACACACTTCCAAGTAGGATGTGACAAGATGGTCTGAAACCTTACGCCTGTCTAGCAAAGTCCAACGTGTCATAGGGACCGTCTTCGATGGGTAGTTTCATAACTATTGTGAAGTTATAAAAATAAGTATGTAACTATGATGTTGAGGTTGTCAATATGGAAAAACTAAAAATCAGCAGTAGTACATATACGGTATTTCTTGCCCACTTTGTGATAGAACATCTTGCCAAAGATAACACGTTTATTAGGTATAATTTTTGTTCCCACAGTTAAATGTACAAAATTTTGCCATCACTTTTATTGCATCAGAAATTAATCCCTACATCAAAGTGTTTGCTGGTAAAGTTAACAAAATCTTTTGCTTTTAATTTAAGTTTTCTGAGATCCATGAAATTTTTTTGACTGAAGTTATTGTGTTCAGCTTAAGTTTATGTGCCACACGCTCGTAAAGCAGAACGGCTTACATTACATACATTTTTCAAACTATGGCAAACATTGTGTTTGATTTAGGAATGCCACAGGAAAACTAACAAATTTTATGTAAAGTTAGCAAAGTAAACAAAATAGTTGCATGGTGTATTTTTTCTCATTTATTTTTTGGTCCTATTTGTGCTACAGATAGATTTATAATATCTAATTTTGTATGTTTTTTTTTTTACTTTAGTAGGAAAATAATTTTATAGATGGTAATTTGTGGAGAGAGAAATTTTGGTCAGCACTTAACTTCGAGGTCTTTAGCGCTAGTGAAGGGTGACATGAGGTGAGTATGGAGCAGCACAGGAATGAATGGGCGGGGGAAACTGTAGATCCCTGAGAAAACCTGCCGACCAACGGCATCGTCCGGCATAATTCCCATGTGCGAAAATCCAGGGTCTGGCCCCTCCGGGAGTTGAACCCAGATCGCTGTGGTGTGATGTGAATGGCCTGACCATTCAGCCACTGCGGCTCCTGGTAATTTGTGGAGATTTTTGTGTAGTAAGTGGCATAAGTTACCTCTACCCAATTTACCTTCATAATTAAATTGCTTGTGTAACATTTTACTGCACAGAATGTTTTGTCATATTTTAATGCTGCTACGGTTTGTTTTCAGGGCGACTCTGGAGGAACAAGAGGTTGACATTGACCAGTTAGAACAGAAGTTAGATAAGGTTTGTTTTAATTTTGCACAATGTTTTTGTTTAAAAAATCAGCAATTGTTTCAATTTTTACAGTTATTGTTTGTCAATTAATTAGCTTAATGTAAGTTTTTCTTTTCGATTGTGGAATACAATAGGCTATGTGTAGAGTTGGGGTAGAAAATCTTTAAGTGCATGTGTAACTTTGTTAATTGTTTGGAAAGGAGAATTTTCTTTCCTGATATAATTCATGTTGGTATTGTTAAGAAGGTGTTATCAGATTGCTAGTATTGCTATTTTTCTTGTTAGCCTATTTGTTCGTGAAACCCGTAGGTGTACCACTGCAGAAGTGTTGATATCAGTTCACTTCTTAGGCCTTATCTTCACTATGTTGCATGAATTTCTCTGTTTGCATTTGTTAGTAGGTCTGCAGAGTTTGTTGATGTGCGAGTATTTTTTGGAAATATTATGGTCAACTTGTCAAGGCAGAGTACGTATCAGTGTCAGCTTTGACGTGTCAGTATCTGTACGATTTTGGAAATATTGTAAGGATCATGGCTTAAGAACAGTGGATGGGGAAAGGTTAGCAGTAGGAATGAGATAGGACGAGGGGACATACCATCTAACCTTGTAATTAGTAGGCTCACAAGATGCCTGATTTACTGAGGCTTGACACAACTACCTGAGGAGATAACTTATCTCTTAAGGCCTCACTCTTTAGTTTTGCAGGGTTTCGAAAATATTTTTTTAACCCAAATTAATACATACATATATCAAAAATTCATTCGTACAGTTTTAAGACTTATATAGGCTATCATTGCTTGTGTCTGAATTTTTCTGTTGCAATACACCAATTAGATTTTTGCCTCTGAAATATCACATGTTTTGTAGTCTAAATAAGCCAAAATGAAGCAAAATATTTTTTTCTTACAAATGGTACATTATTTTAATAAACAATCTGGAAAAATTGTGTATGACTATAAAGAGTCTCAAATTTTTTCGAAGCATTTGGTTTAAAAAATATGAGTTATTTGCAGTTGTTTGAAATAAATGAAAGACCATGGCCTTAAAGAAGGTCTTATGCCAGGCCTTCAACAAACTCAACAGAAGAACACCAGTTGGGTATGACTACTTGGCTTCGAGAGGTGAATTGCTTCTATTAGAGTCTTACTAGGTTAAATTAATTATTTAAAAGAAAAGAACCAAATTCATAAATAACGTAAGGTTGATGCCTGGAATCAAAGCTTACTTTTATTATTGTTTAAAAGAATACTGCAGACATAAAATATACTCTTTTGTAAGGTAAATGAATGATGTTAGCAATAATAAAGTTAAGTTAATGAGAATCTCGGAAATAAAAAGACCGCGCTGCAATGTTGGAATGCTAATAGTAAACTGAAGGAAAAGTAATAGCGAAGAGTATAGATTGATGGTATTACTCATAGATAGATACACATTTCATAAGAATTGTAAAATCACGGAAACAAAAAAATATATTATAGTGTTGTGTTCACTTTCAGTAATTAAATTATACAAGACAAATTAAAAATATACACTAAGTATCGTTGATAAGTGTAATAATGTAAGGGAGTGTTAATTTTTATGTAACCTTAAAATGAAAAAAATTTCAAATACTGTGTGTGATAAATGTCGAGGGTACTACAGCTAAGCCTGTGTGTAGAGCTTCAGTTGTATGTACGTCATGTGACAACTGTATGATATTTTCATATTCCTCGTACTTAGGAATAGCATTTGTGAACTGTATTCCTAATGCTTAGTTCAAAGTCGTAAACTGCCACTCTGGGCTTTTTACCGTAATTTTTTGGCAGGAAAATTTTGCTACAGGCACCATTAAAATATCAGATGGATGCGCAGCAATCATTCCTTTATAATATTATCACTTCATAAAATTGTATCACTGCTGAGAGTTTGATAGAGGCTAGACGAGAATAAAGGCTGCACATCCTAATGCCTTGCCCATTGAGGCTATGATGTGTCAAATCCAAATGATGTCACATTTCAGAAAATATTTGGAGATTGTACAGAAATTGCATTACTGGGTATGATGACATGTGGGTCATTCCATGTCAAATTATAGAGGGCCAGTTACGCAGCCTTCTCGGGACTTGATTGAATGTGGTGTATGTACTTTAATCATTTTATGAACCCACATACTTTTTTTGAGTGAAACTATTTCAGAGTTGTGGGGTTTATTTTTGTGAATTTCATGCTATTATTAATTTTTGTTGTGTAATCACTTCATTTTTGAAACTTTAAATTTCAAACAGGTACAATGTTAATGAAAACAAATAATGTACCGTATCCATCACAATTTTAAATTGTATGTTTGTGCATGTGTACATGCATATATCTGTCTGCTGCTACAGCCTAGGTTGCAAATTTGTATGGCAGACTATTGATGTTCTGTGACTCTGTCTAATAGGTCAGCAAGTTTTCTGAATTTTTAAAGTTTAATTATTTAAATTTTTCTTGTAGTGAAACTACTTTGTTTTTACAAAGATGGCCCATATTTTGAGTTATTTAATCTTTATTGACATTATTTTTGTAAGCTTGTATTGTTTGTTTAAGAAGTGCTGAAGTTTGTGATTTGTGTTGGGTAGACACAGTCAATAACAAGTGGTCTATGTTAAAAGAAAGTGTTTAGAGAACCATTGCAGTGAACCTGCAAAGGATGAAACGTGATGTCAAATTACAATACGTTCATTAACTGCCTATTGAACCCTCTCATGGGCAGTGACTAACTGGTGGTTGGAATCTGACTTGTTGACCCAGGCAGTCAAGTCAGGAGTGGAAATGATGACTCAACCACCGGCTCAGTCAACTGAAGTAGAATGTTCATTAAACAACATGTAAGCTGACTGGAGACCAGTATGTAGTTAAGGAGAGGGCTGCGATGACAAAGAACCTCCCAAACACAAAAACCTTCCAAAGACTAGGGAAAAATAATTAAGTAAATCCTAGCATAATGCCATCATAGGCGTAATTCGGGGGTGGCAAGAGGGGCAGTTGCCACCCCAACATTTTGTTGCTAGAGAACATAAAATTCTCTTTCTTAGCTTAGGAATACTATTTTACTTGTGCATCTTCCAATACACTGTTTTTTAATTTAGCTAATGATATAAAATAATCAATATTAAAGTGTATGCATAATTTTGATGGAAGCTGTTAGATTTCCACCTCATTTTTTTTTTTTTCCAAATCTTTTATGCCTGGTAATCCTTGCCACCCCAATAAAATTCTTTAATTACGGCCATGTGTGATTTAATATTAGTTGTGCATCTTTCTGTAGAAAAAAAAAGCTCCTCATGCACATTTAATGTAAGTGTGAAAAAAACCCGCAAATTATATGTAGAGGGACATTTAAATTGTTTAAATTTAGTATGTTATCAGTGCTTCTGATGGATTTTTACGTCAACTGTATACTAATTTATTTTTCTTATGTTTTTATGCTCCCTAATGTTTGTTCCAAGATTTGCGCCCAACCAAAGGCAGTTTGATTTGTAGAAACAAATTTCACTTCTCTGGTTGCTTTGCAAAGATTATATATGTGAATTGGTTGTAATATTGACTAGCAAATTAAGAAAAAAAAATTCAAATACTGTGTGTGATAAATCCCCAATATCATAAGTGGTTTAATAGAAATGGTAGCTTTAATGAAAACACAGTTAATGGGCTTTTCAGCTCCTTAATTTCCAAATTTAGAAAAATTATGAAGGGTGCATTTGCTTAGGCAATGTTTTGAAGTAAAAATATTAACAATATATCATCAGGTTCGAGAATAATTGAGAATTTCGCGAAAACACATTTTGCCCCTTTTCACCCCTTTGATTTTAGATTTTTGAAAAATCCTTTTGTTGTGGGTGCCTATGCCACGAGGAGAAGCTACGCTGAAAATTCCCTGTTTGTAGATCCAGCTGTTTGGCTGTGCGTTGATGAGTAAATGAATGTGTGGAGCACTTCATTTCATATGTAGAGATTACATAGTAAAATGATATCGCTGCTACAGTCTGGCAGAGGCAAGACTACAATAAAGGCTGCACATCCAGTTCAGTGCCGTGCTCATTGAGGCTTCGATGTGTCTGATGTGCTTGTCTGGATCACCCTTACACTCCAGCACTCACAGATCGTCTCCATCTAGACAGCGGCCTTAACAGTTAGACAGCATTTGCAAGCCCTCATACATAAATCAGAATACGTACCTTGCTGTGTGTGATTAGTGTCAAGCCATTGGTGGAAGAAGGGTCTATCTCACATTGGTAATTTCTCAGAAAAAAACCATAAATATTTATTTACAATGGAAATGTTCAAAGTGTTCTTGAAACTTCTCAATGCTTGGAGTGTATTCATAATATATGGCTGAAAATGATCAGTCACCATAAGTCATAGAAACATGTACTGTTATTTTTCTCAGAATTTTATAAATGTAAGATATTCCCATCTTCCACCAAGCCCTTCAGTTGTTCAAGTCCATGCATCAATACCAGGTGTGGATCCAGCTCTGTGTCCTAGGGGGGGGGGGGGAAGAATTAAAAGTTGATAAACCCACACCCCAAGCCATGTATAGGTGTTGCAAGGGATCCTCTCTTACAAATTCAGATTTTAAGGTGCAAAACTGTTCTATTTCTGGAAATTCCAAAGCATACATTTTAATATACCTCTTAATGTTTTAAAAATTGTAATATTTTTAAGATTAAATTATGCTTTAAAAGTGGCAATCTTTGTGTTGATATAAAAATAATTAGCTAGGCTACATTTTTAAGCAATAGCATCAACGTGTCTTTATGATTAAGGTGGCTTTTGAGTAATAGGTCCACACTTTGTCAATGAATAACAAAAAAACATTTTCAAATATAGAAACTAGAATGTTAAATTTAATATTATATCTTCCAATATTATATTTAGAATTTTTGGTTAAATTAACTTTTTTTGGAGTAGGTTCGGGAGGTTCCATGGCCCCAAGGGGCTCCCATCCCCTGATCAGTACTTTTATTTTCTGTGCCAATAACTGCTAATAGTGTGGCTGTCTGTAAAAATATCAACTTATGTGGCTTTAGTCATAACTCATACGTAAGTGTTACATGATACTTGTCCGTGCATTTATAAACAATGATATAAACTTGAGATTTGCAGTTTCATGCATATTTGGTCAGAAGTGCAGTTTTGCATGAGTGCATTTTAATTATTGAGACCAGTAATAACAATAATAATGCATTGTGGTGTATAAATCCTATTGTATGTGAGGTATAAATTTTGATAAAAGGGAAATAGTAAATTTTAAAACATGCTGTATGTTTTACTGGGGATAGAAAAAAAGTGAGGTACAAAATAAGTAAAGTGCTTGCACTGAGAAATCAGGAAAGTTGCGTGGCTTTAACATGTGGAGCATAGTTATATTTTCTACTGCCAAATAACTACCTTCTTTGTTGTGTGGCAGAAGTAGTTGAAGATAGTACTTGTAAGGTATACATACAATCGAGCTATGACTCACAGTGTTGTTCAGTTCTGTCAAGGTAACAAAACTGCAACATGGTTATCTCCAGACGTGATATGAAGTCATTCCTCATTATCTTTCAACTTCTAGTTGGTCGTTGATAAAAGTTCAATGTCAACATTGCTATGCCATTTTCATGTTTGTAGTAAAATTATCTTAAGTCAACTGTGTTGTGTAATGGGAAGTTCGTGATGTCAGTAATAAGATTAATACCAATTGAATTATCACATTAAGTGTAGGTAATCTTGAACCTGGTTTCTGATTATTATGTGAAGGAATATCACCTGGACGTTTTTCATCTTTTCAGATAAATCTGCATTCATTTATAAAACCAAATGTGTTATACAATATACACTACAAAAAGTATTGCTATGAGAATGCCATGCATAAAAATGTTACTGTAAAGTTGCCAATAATTTGTGACAGTGGTTCACCATAGTATTTCATTGTCTTGGCATAAGTTATATTTTATGCTGTTTAGTTTCATTTTATCGTATCAAGGCGTATTATATAAAAACATGCACAAATTTGGTTGAGGTGTAGCAAATTAGGACTTGTAAAATATTTCTCAAAGGGTTTTTCTCTGGGCATAAATCTTAAAATAGAGAATTTCATAATCTTATCATGTGTTGCATACTAGCTTTTTTATGTACCAAAATATGCCATTCATTATAAAGTGACCACTTTCGAAGTGGTTTTACAGCACGTGAATATCAGGTACTGTTGTGGATATACATTGGTGTAGGTCATGTTGAAAAGCTCTTTGGAGAGAGCTTGCTGAAGTCTGGTAGTAAGTAAGCAGAAGAAACATTGTGGTGTTAGTTTTGACATCACAAACCAATTTTAAAAATAATTTTGTTTTCAAGATGACAGCCATCAGATTTCAGCATTCTGATAACGATTCTTGTTGGGGGGAGAGGTAGTAAAAATTTGATTGTATTAGGAAAGTTACTCTTGATTACTAGCTTTAATAATGCACAAGTTGACCCATTATCTTAACTTTTTTTTTTTTTTTTTTTGGTTTTGAAACAATAAAAAAACTTTCATTTTCACCTAAGTTGGAGACTTTTTTTTTCCTAGGAAGGAAGTCTTCTGACCCAGCAGCTTTGATGCTGCTTGTTTTTCTACACATAGACTCTCTAAGTACACATAGTATCACAAAATGTTAGAGCTCTAAGTCCGGTATTCATAGTCAAAAGCTTGTTTGGCAAATAAGTAGTACTTCGTAAAGCAATGCTTATTCTCCAAGCAATACTTATTTCAGCAGTGAATTCATAAACGCCTACTTCACGAACTAAAACTGAAACAAGTGTTACTTATATAGGTCAAGTTGTACTTGATGAAGTAACTAAATAAGTATTGCTACAATATCAGTACCATCATGACACAACTGAACTTGTATTTTAATTAAGGAACTCATCTAGAGTAATTGAATATTTGGTGGCATTTTTACTGTCAATTCCACTTGAAAATATATTTATTTTACTTTAATACATGTTCAAAATTAAATAACACTGATGTCAAAAACAGTGTTAGTTAATGTGTTAACATATTTATTGTACCTATGCAGTTTGCTAACTGTGAAATAAAAAATTACATTCATGACTCAACTCACTGAAAAATACGTTTTGCATGAACTCGTGCTGTATGCTTCTTGATTAGAATATTTTACTTAACTGTATTTCAGTTGATATTCAGCGTACAAATGTAAATTATGATGAAATTAATGTTAATATGTGCCACTATTATTGCCGAACCTGTTTTGCTTACCAACTGACAACATTACCTCATATTACAAATCTGACTTTGAGTACATGTAATTTTTGTGAATGAAGTGATAAAGTGTACTAAAATTGTAATGTGTGATCATGTGATTAGTTTTCTGTCAAATTCAAAACTAGGAAGCTTCCATATATTATTGCTATGTAGACGTTGTGCTTGGCGATAATTTTTGTAGGCTACAAGTTAAAAAATGTCAGTTCGTTTGCTTCAATGAAGTTAATATAATGCTGGTTATTACATGTTGGTCCTAACATTGCATCTGTTAAGGACTTAAAATGAAATGCTCTTATATTATACATCCTGAACATGTTCTTGTCCGCATATTATGCTGCGTTTGAAATAAAATTTATTAATGGCTTGCCGGATGTGTTTTCCCTTCCAACTGATACCATAACCTATCACAGAACAGACTTTGAGTACATTTGCAATTTTCGAGTATGATGAGGTGAAGTGAAAGATCTTGTGTACTAAAATTGAATGTTGTGATCACATAATTATCTTTCTTGCAGCTCTCAACTTGGCATGCTACCACTTGACGAAAAATTATTTAGGTTATAGGTGACGCTAAATTTTCTTCGCTTCAATTAAAATATATTACTATTCTTGTTTTTATAAGTAGGTCCTAATAAAAACAGCTGTTATTGTGTCGAAATTTACTGGGTTAATGTTTGTAGACCTAGATGGGCCTACGTCTATTATAGCTGGATTTTAAACATTTTCAATCTGCGTCTTTTTCATTATAGGTAAATGTAACAAAATGTTGAGTTCATATTAAAATGGAATTTACAAATAAAACATCATTCCCAGGGATATGATTACAATACAAAATTCTTTAAGGAACCAAAAACATGAAGAAAGTGTTTGAAAAACGGTTAAGAAATGAGGTTATGCTTTCGTAGCTGTGTCTGTTGAATTTTTATGTTTTGTTTCATGTACGTTTTATGCCTTTTAAATTATTTAAATACCATTTTTTGTTCAATATGTGGAATGAAATATCAATGTGAAGAAAGGAATCCCTTACATAACCTATTTCTTACACACAGATTCTGTACTTAAGTCACAGAGGGAGCAGACTTGATGAAGTACTACTTAAATACGCATGGATAAGCAATGCTTATTTGATTATGAATACTTGCGGAAAAAAGTAGGACTTATTTTGTAACTCTGAATACAATGAGGAGGTGAGTTCGAAAAACTTGACAAGTGCATCTGACATGATTTTTCAGAAAACGCAAAAAACCTCTCACGCTTAATCAACACAAAATATGTTGAAGTGTAGACACTCAAATGTTTGAGTCAATATAAATATGTTAAAACATAGGAATTATTTATATATATCAATTTTTGTTTAAGTTATAGCATTTTAAAATTAGCACGTATCAAGTTTTGAGACAAAGTGTTCTGCAAATATGAAGTACTTTTGAGATTTAATGCATAAAAAATGAGGTAGGAACATGAGTCAATCTAACTTTATACCATATACACCAAACATATTATTCATAGACCCCTGTAATAGAGACAGACCCTCTTGAAGTAAATATTAAGGAAGAATAAACATTAAAAACCATGCAATTCCAAATAAAATTAATGCTTCCTTAAGCAAAACAATATTTAACTGCCAAAATAATATGTTTTTTCACTTTCAAAGTAAATAAATGTTTCCCAATCAAAATCACAAATGTTAGTATCTTAACAAAAAGTTTCACTATGACTTTTCATGAACACATATTGTGGCACTGAAAAGCAAAACTGCTAATGCTTGAGTTTGTAAACAATGTCTTGTTTTTATTATCGCACCCTCAAGTCCAGCTTGTCATGTTCATGTTCCACAGTATCACTTTGTACTGCATCGACTTCAGCGGTGTCACATTCGTCATCAGTAATGTCCTTGTAGAATTTGAGCTTTCATTATCATGTCACAGATCACAAAAGTGCTTTTTCAGCAGTGAAACTACATCTTTGAGTTTCTCTGCTTTTACCTTAACCCTAATGGGTAATGGCTGTAGTATGATGTGGTTGGCGGACCTGTTATTCTTGAAAGTAGTTCTATATTCTGCTTTGTCCATGCGGTAGTGAACTTCTCCTTCGACTAATATGTCGACCTGTCCATTGACTCCTTCCCTCTTTTTTAGATGAAGTCTCTTGGAAGGAGCAAACTTGAAATGAAGTTGGTCTGTACTTCTTACCACTGCTTGAATTGCATCCTTCCAATTAAGTACAGCATCATCCCCAATGCTCTTGACAGTACCAAAGGAGTAAAATTTTTCTTAGTGTATTCTAATGGTGACACAATAGCATTTTTTCTTTCTAATGACCTCGATCGGAACGTAAAAATGAATGGCCTATAACAGTGAACATGAGCAGTTTGTTTTACGAGTTATTATGTTGTGCAATGATACACGTGCATTAAGTTTTGGAACAAAACGAGAATTTGTTTCACATTAAGCATGTTTTTTATGAAATTTTAATGCAACATGGCGACAGTTAATGTATGAAGTTTTGGAACAAAACCTCGTATTTATATCATGTTTTGGAAGAAACTGAGAATTTTGTACCTCAATTCAAGCACGAAATAAACATTTCTGATGCAAAATGTTTGTTTCATATGATGGAGGGGTCTCATGTCTACCCACTTCAATAGCTAACTCATTTTTTCCAATGTCTGTACTCATCAAATGTTTTAGAACTTAACCTCTTCATATTAACACCATGATCTTTAATTTATTTCAAACAATAGTAAATAACTGTTAATTTTTTTTAATTGAATTCTTTGAAAAAAAAAAAATTGAGATTGTGTACAGTCATAAGATACACAATTTTACCAGACAGTTTTTAACATAGTGTACCATCTGCTAGCAAAAAATTATTTAGCTTTATTTTGGCTTGTTTAACAAAATACGTGATATTTCAGGGGAGAAAATCTAAAAATTAGCTTATTGTATTGAAACAGAAATATTCAGATACAAATGATGGCATATAAGTGTTAAAACTATAAAAAATTAAATTTTTGATATACATATGTTTTAATTTGTGTTCAAAAATATTTTCAAAACTACTGCAAAACTAAAGAGCGAGGCCTTAAGCAGTACTTATTATAAGTATAGGCCTACTTCATTAAGTATTGTTTGGAGCAATAACAATAAGCAATACTTATTTAAAGCACTATGAATTAAAATCTGTGCTTAAGCAACATTATAAGTAGTGCTTGTTTCAAGTATTGCTTATTTGCTGACAACAAATTCCACCCTAATAGTTGTTGAGCCAGGGCCCAAAATCCAGGCTTTTGGTTTCATCTTAGCGGACTTATATATATACCTTAAGGGCTTCGGCCAGAGTTTCTCGCCTTTCGAGAGAATTATTTTTTAAAATGCATACGAGAGTTGATATCGTAAAATCGCTTTGTAACTTTTTTGCAAATTGGTTTTACTGTGCAATGTAATTTTTCGAGACAAACTGTATGATGAGTAGAGCTAATTTATCAGTTAAAAGGAAATTTTGTTAATTAACTAATTAGCAACTGTTTTGCAGTTTTCTGATTCGACAAAATTAGAGTATGCAGTTTAAATCAGCCATAACAAAGTTACAAAGTGATTTTATGATATTGGCTCCCATTTATGTTTTAAAAAATAATTGTTGTTAAATGTGAAGAAACTCGGGGCCCATGCCCTTAATGTTTTCATAATGATTTAAGGTGTTCATTTAAGGATGAGATACCCTGTAATATTAAGTAGCTTTTAGCCGCCATTTTGGAAAATTGGTTGTGGTACAAATTCACTGTAGTATTTTATTACAATCTCCTTAAAAGTTAATATCTTAGTTAAAGAAATAAATAAAATTATATTTTTGATCTTAAAACCTTAAATAGATTATGTATGCTAACTTGAAACCTTGAAAAAATATCAGTCTTCATCTTCACTACTGTCATCTGTTTGTATTCCTGAATCCAAAATGTGTGTTTCATAATTGGGACAGTCTTGTATCTTGCACATACATCTTAAGTCGTTATATATACACTGACATGGCGGCATAACACATTTTCTTGAGCAAGAACACACCATCAGTTCTAAAACAGCGTCAGGAGCTGGGGCACAGTCCATCCACTTCACTTCCAGGTACGTTCTTCCATCATTGTCTGTTGCAGAAATCCAGCCATGTTCTTCTGGAGTTGGTAGGTCTGGGTCAGCTTGTAAACACTTCTTCCAAATGAGAGCTTGGTAGTTCACTCTTTTAATATGTAAATTGAGTATGGTTTACGTGGTGGGAGGCTATGAGATTCCACTGACCCCTTTTTAGCAGAAAATATTGTGTACCGCTATTAATTTATATCGGAGAACTTTTGCTTTCCATAGTAAACCTGACAAACAAATGTTTCAAGCTGTTTAAGTTTCCTCTGGTATGTCAGCTCCATTACCAAGACTACTCAGGGCATCTCTGTATTCCATATTTTGTTTCTAGAATGCATAGGTTGAAGACTTTCCCTTCTCTGCAAAAGCACTCACTGTATCGCAACCAGTGAGAGAATGTATTCCGGGCAGTGCTGTACATACATTCTTACCAAGAAATTCGTGCATTTGGCTCATGTTGTAGTACTTTACCAGATGACCAGTTTTGTATTTAAGAAAAATGGATCCTTGGTACTTTATCTATCAACTCTTCTGCAGCAAAAAGTGTTGTAACAGAAACATCAGTATCTACAGAGCTGATAACTACGTTTGTGAATCCCAACCCAAGAGCATGCTGTACATGAAATAGCAGTCTGATATCAGCCTCTTCTTGGAAACATGTCAATTCAGGTACTTTTTCTGATAATTCAATTGTGATTTTGTAGCAGTTTTCTTCGCATGTAACATACAACACTCGCGTACTTAGTTGTTGGTGATACTGTTCATTTAGCCATTCATTAGAAAGAAAATGTGTCAGTTCTTTCTTGTTCTCATCAACAGATAGAAAGTGCTTCCATTTTCGGACAGACTGGGCAGCAGTTGTGTTTTTCACTTTTGCATAATCGCCAACAGCTCAGTGTTTTCACTCATCCCTTTTTATGGAAACTTGTCTGTATGTATAAAATACAATGTCTAATCTTGGAGAGGATCCAGATTCTTGTATTATTCTTGAAAAGAGTCTCTTTGCTACTTACCCAAATGTTTGAATTTCTTGAGTCAATTTATGAACCAGACACATTCCATCAATGATGAAAACATACTCATTAGGTATGTCTTCAGAAAGTATACAATCTTTGAACAATACTTCCATTAGTTTCGACTTAGCAGTTTTTCGTAATGAACCATCAGGAGTAGCCAAAGACCACGGAAGAGGGCCCAGTGGGTATGAAAGAACAGTTTTCAAATCCAGTTCTCTTTGCACAGCAATTATAGCCATCTGAGCAAATAAATTTCTTTCTGCCTTGACAAAAAACTCAGAATTTTGAATTTTAACACTTGTTTTTTTCTTCAAATCAGAAAATGTCTTAAGTTTTTGTTTTTTTAAAGGCTTGAAAAACTGTTCTGGTTTTGAGTCTACTGATAGGTGTTCTCTCTTGAAATTAGTATAAGCTTCTTCGCCTATTTCATGCGCTGTGACCAAGTCCTTGATAATATCTGCTGTTGGAACAGTTCCTGTTGACAAACTTACAATATATATATATATATATATATATATCTATATATATCTATCTTGGAAAGGGTAGACCCATTCATTTGTGACTGACCCAATCCATGTCAATTCAGGCAGGTGGGTTACTTTCATAGTCTCTGATGTTTTTGAGTTGGACATATGTTAAAATTCAGGGAAAGGTAAGATATGCGTATTTTTTTGTTTTGCCGAAAAAAATTCTTGGCTCGAGATACGGGCTGGCAAAGATGGTGTCGCGGTCACATGGCGTTATCGACAAAAAATTTTAAGTGGTCTTAAAGGGCTGTATCTCTGGAACCGTTCAAGATATTATGTTGTGGTTGTTTTTATTTTAAAGACAACATTTTTCTCTTTAAAACAGTATATAGTTTTTTGAAATGTGTGTTCATTTTTTTAGCAATAACAAAAAATAGATTTTTTAATTAAGAATTTTGTTTTTTTTTTTTTTTTTTTTTTTTTTTTTTTTCTTTTCAAAATTGCCAATTACAAAAATTTAGATTTTTTTACTGTTGATTAGTACCATGGAGTGTTACATTTCCTGAAAAGGAGAACTTCCACTTTCGAGTTTAACAGGTTTTACAATCGTTTGTATGTTTTTACAGTCCAAACTGTATTTGTAAGGGTAGGTCTACTACCACCAGATAATTCTAGAGTGCAACAGAACCTTCTGGAACAATATGGAATCATTTTTATAATTCCAGGGCGTAGCAGAATGTTCTACAACAGTATGGAACCATCCAAATAATTCCAGAGTGCAACAGAATCTTCTGGAACAATATGGAACTAACCATAAAAATCTACAGTGTAACAGAACCTTTTAGAACAATATGGAACCATCCACATGATTCTGTGTGTGTGGCCTACCATATTAAAGGGGGCACATGTATTCATAGTTCACAGTTCAGTTGCCAACAGGCTAGTAAAGAGAGCAAGCTGTTCAACAAATTTGTGTTTCAAAAGTATAAGTGTGCATTGTGTTTTGTGGAAAGGACTGACTTTAAGATGTCTTCTGATTGGGGCCACAGGAGAGTGAAGTGTGCCGACTATTTGCATATTCACAAAAAAGTGATATATAAGACTACCAAAAAAAAAACAGACTTTGTTCAGGTTGGAAATTGGAGTGCTCATGTCGAGGTTCTATTTCAAAGTGATGTTTCCAGTGATGTCTTTCTGTGTTCTAAATGCTTTGACAGAATAACACAAATTATACCAACTGACCCTCAAGAAAAAGTCTCCCATTGAGTGGATGATGAAGATTTTCTATCTGCAGAAGAAGAATTAAACTCCCTGAATCAGTCAACTGTAGAGATTGGTGTTACTCCTGTTAAGAAACCATGGTTAGTGAAGTCAAGCCATAAGCTCTATGCATCAAGAAAGCGCATAGAAATTACTGAGGCTATGGGTAAGTACACCAAACGAAAACTGACCAAACTCTTCAATGTTGAAGTTCCTTCGGCAGAAGAAATAGAACCTAAAGAAGCTTGTGAAACTTGTAATGAATTTGTCAAACATCAATTCAGCTGTTGAATCGTGTGATTCCTCAATGATAAGGTACAGCTTCTAACAATTGTCCCAGCGTACTTTTCAAAAGCACAAATTTTTGACAAAATTCCATCTACAACAAAATACATGGTGGAGAAAGCAAGAAATCTGAAGGCTGCAAAATGAGTGTTTGGAAAAGTGGAGCCATATTGGGGTCACCCTGTGGATGACGCTGATGTTCAAATTGCACAGTCATTTTATCTGGAAGATAAATGGGACTGTTCTCGCCAGAGTGCCAACAAAAAAGACACAATTACTGTAACAGTTTCAGGAGAAAAAGTGGTGAAAGTGAAAAAATACATGACCCGCAGTATTAAGGAAACTTTCGCCATTTATAAGAAGGAACATCCCATATTCCACATTGGAAGGTCAAAATTTTATTCACTACGACCTAAGTGGGTGGTTCCACACCCACCTAGAGATGTCTGTTTATGTGTGTATTGTGCCAATTTTGAACTTTGCGTGGTAACTTTGAAGGACTTACTTGCAGGCATGACATATGACACCTTGGTTGGTCACGTGAAGTCTTTAGTTGTCTGTAACATACAGCAAGAGATCTGTTTGTTTCAGGAATGTGGTGACTGTCCTGGAAAGGGGGGACTATCGTTACAGATACTTGGTCTGGAAAACACACATGATGACTCTTCTGAAGTTAGATATGCAACATGGGAGGAAAATAAACTCATTAAAAAAACTGTTGCCATTGATACCTTCATTGATGAACTTGGGAAATGGACAGTGAAATCAACAACACACCAACATCTGAAGAAATTGCAACAACAACACATTGCAGAAGTGAAAGAATGTGTAGAGGTTGAGCAACAACGTTTTGTGCTTCACTGTGATTTTGCTGAGAACTGGTCTGTGATTGTGCCTCAAGAAGTACAAGGGTATCATTGGAGTAATGACCAAATTTCAATTTTCACAGGAGTTACATATTTTCAAAACAAGACTACAAGTTATGGAGTTATAAGTGATGACAGAGGACATGACTCTGCACATGCACTGCTGGCAATACGCCAAATTCAACAACAGCTGCAATCACAGCATGAAAAGATCATCATTATTTCTGATGGTGCTCCTAGTCACTTTAAAAATTGTTACCAACTGTTTGAAGTCCATAAGTCACTTGTTCCAATGGAGTGGGTGTATAGTGCTACTGGACATGGGAAGGGGCCTTGTGATGGTGTAGGAGGTCTGCTGAAACACCATGCTACAAAACACAATCTTTCCAGACCATGTACAGAGGCAATTAAGAATGCCTTGGATTTTACAAACGTTGAAAAGTCATATACAACAACAGCCCTCATCCTGTTACCCAAAGAGGAAGTTGATGAATTCCGCCAGAAAAAAATAGAAGAATGAAAGGAATTCAGAAGACACATGTCTGGACTCACAGTGATGGGAGAACCTATATTGCACGAACTTTGAACAGCAAGAAAGAAGAAATTTCATTTGTCCAACAAAGATCTCGGAAACGACAGAAAGATATTCAGATTCACATGTTACAAAAAGGGACGTTTGTGGCCTGCATATATGACTGTGAATGGTGGATTGCGGAAGTCATAGATATTAGTTGTGAGCTGAATGAAATTATCGTGAACTTTATGCTACCACACGGACCAGCTGCTGGATATAGATTTCCAGCTGCAAGACAGCAACACCATCAGCAGTGCACAGTTCCAATTCACAATCTTTTAAAGATTGTGGATGCTCCAGTTCCTATTGGTTCAACAGGAAGGCATCACTCAATATCTAAGGAAGAACAGTTGAACTAATTTTTAGTTTCTTAAATTTGTAATTTCAGTTCTAAGTAGAGTACACAGGAAGTAGTATGCTTTGAAACTTGCACATGTATTTTGTGACTTTTTTTGTTTATTATGTTTTTGTAAGCTTTAATATGAATGTAATTTTAATCTATGTTTCTGTAAATTTTCATTGTTTTGGATTGTAGTATTTTTCGGCAGGCTTATTTGTGTTTCTTATATTTATTAAGAATTAAAATATTTATGTCAAAGAAGACTAAAGATTTTGATTTCATTAGTCCAATATGTGACTATGCCATAAAACGATTTTAAAACCTGTTAAACTCGAAAGTGGAAGTTCTCCTTTTCAGGGAATGTAGCACTCCATGGTACTAATCAACAGTAAAAAAACTTAAAATTTTTGGAATTGGCAATTCTGGAAAAAAAAAATTCTTAATTAAAAAATTTATTTTTTGTTATTGCTAAAAAAATGAACACACATTTCAAAAAACTATATACCGTTTTAAAAAGAAAAATGTTGTCTTTAAAATAAAAACAACCACAACATAATATCTTGAACGGTTCCAGAGATACAGCCCTTTAAGACCACTTAAAATTTTTTGTCGATAACGCCATGTGACCGCGACACCATCTTTGCCAGCCCGTATCTCGGGCCAAGAATTTTTTTCGGCAAAACAAAAAAATACGCATATCTTACCTTTCCCTGAATTTTAACATATGTCCAACTCAAAAACATCTAAGACTACGAAGGTAAAATTTTCTTTTTGGCTGCCTGAATTGACATGGGCAGGGTCGGTCACATTTCTTAGAGCCGAAACATCATGTTCATCTTTCAGGATTTTAGGCAAAGAAAGATTTGGGTGTAGAACAGAATTTCCTGAAGAGGAATTGCACATTGTTCTTTCGCAAAGCACATGAAGGAATGCTGCCTTCATATCTGAGTTTAAGTAATATCTTTTAACAGCGGCAGGTCTTTTGCTAAACTTAACTGTTCCTTTTGCTTCTTGTGTATCTTTATTTACTGTTTCTTCAATCGGTTGGTCTACAGGGATTCTACCTAATGGATTTGTTTTCCCAATCGGTACTGAGAAGCCCCCTTCAGTTTCCAATGACAACATTTCCGCATAATTGACACTGAGGTAACGTGCATAGTTTAAAAAATGATCATATGCTAAACACCAAGGTAATATTTCTCTGATAGTTGCAAGGTAGAGCATACAATCACCCTCCCGGTTTGCCCTAACTAGTGAAAGAAGTATCTCTACAAGTTCTATGTAAAACAGCCAAAATAATGTTAAGGATCAATTATTTTGTTTCACATGTTGCAAATACCTTTCAAATGCTTCATTTATGCCACTATTAATTCATTAATTGCCAGGGGGTTTTCATAGTCTTCCGTCGTCGCTGTTTCTATATCATCCAACAAATGTCTAGCTTCAGCTTGGAGAACTTCAACAGAGTAAAATGTTTCTTCATGTTCATTATCTTCCCACAGAAGAAATTTTTCGCGTGAGTGCCTTGTACACCAACTTGTGCATATGAAGTCAGTGTTCTCCCGAGGCCCCTTTTGGCGGGCGCCCCACCCGGCTAGTTTTCTCTACCACCCGGCTAAGAAACAGACATTCCCATCAACACTGTCAAGCTTGTTCTACAATCCACCTAGCTGGTCTCATAAACCACCCAGATTTAAATTTTTGCTGGGGAGAATGCTGGAAGTGATCTGTTGTAGTGTTTACCTTGCATTATGCTAGAAAGAGAGCCTTCAGCTGCCACTCCCGCTTCCAATAGAAGATCTTGAAGTCCAGCATCTTGAAATTGTTTCCCAATTATTCCCATGAAATTGCATAATGTGTGGAAAGCACCCATCTCATCAAAAATACAGGTTGAAACTGGTCAGCATGTTGACATTTCACTTCGAAAGCCTTTTAATAAAGTGCTTGATCCATTGTAATTGGAATTGAAGGAATTTCTAACTTGTTCATTATTTCAGTTGACAGACACATGATTTCGTTTACCGTGGTGACATAGGTAGCAGGCGCATCAAATGTAGGCAAGTTCCCAATCTTAGTCAAATTGATTTCATAATCTTTCCGTAAGCTGATATTAAATCCGGTCCAGCTTGGCACAATTTGATGCCCTGGCTCTTAGACTTCTCATGATAACCCAAAGAAAATTTTTAATTTTTGATTTGTAACTAGCTTGGTTGGAAATTCAATCTTTTTGGACAAGTTGTGGACCAATTATTCTACCAGGCTTGTACTTGCGGACTCCTGATGATTTTCCACTGAGAGTGTGAATATTTCTTTTACTCTTTACTTCTGCTGAAATGTTCTCTGAGTTTTGCATAAGACTTGGAACATTGGAACATGGTTGTGTGGTGATTCCATTCACCCGATGACTTGTATCACCACCAGAAAGTGTTTCTTCTAATCTGTATGTTATTCCAGGCCAAATGTGCACTGTTTTGGAATTATGTTATGTGGAATGACAACACACATGCTTTTTTTTTTTGCTGCAATTTTCTTCATTGCTGCAGCTGTTTCTATCTCTTCAATCTGGGAGTAAGATAAACTGTGTCCACATTGGTTTAAAAACTTTGTCAATTCTACTACTCAGCCGACTTTTCGGAACAAATGGTAGAAGAATATGTTTTTGTGTTTTTGCTCTACCATAAGAAACAGCATGAATAAAATCTTGTGCGAATGACAGGATATATTGGGACACTCTGGATGTTACATTTGAGGTTTTTTGCCACCGCCCCGGAATAATGCATGCAGAAATGCATTAACTGACTCTGGGATTTGAGACTGAAAGTCTTCAATTTCCTCAATAGATGGTGGCCATAATGTGATGCCTTTCACCTTCAGAATATCTTGACAGAGTTTTATAGCAGCTGTTGTTATATCTCTATCTGCAGTACAGTTATTGAGTTCTTTTAACTCACTTTTAATGTTGTCATACTGCCAAGTTCTTCTTTGGACAAAGATTTTGGATAAAGAAAAAGTCACTTTTTGTCACTCATAACAAAATTTATTCGCCAACCAAATGCATCTAAAAATTTTCTCTTCAAGTTCTTCTTTGTATGCAGTTTTACTTCTTCAATTCCATGATCCTTCATGCTTTTGACGTAACTACCAGTTGTATTGGTGAATCTAACAACTAACAAATCATCGAGATGCTCAGATAATTCATTGAAAGCAATTTCTTCTGTCTTTGAGTAAATATCTTCTTCAACCTCATCCAGTGTCTCTTGCTGCCCAGATGATACTAACTGTGTGAGTTTGTTCTAAATATACTTCTTATAACAAGACCGATGATACTTCTCCTCTGCAGCCACTAAATCCTTTGTAAGCAATGCACCAAGAATTTTTGTATCATTTTTGGCCTCTGCACTTTCTTTTATTGTAGCACAGGCTCTTAGGTCAATACATTTCAAGAGACTTTCCCCGGTTCTGCTTCCTGGTTTGTACTTGTCCACTTTGTCACAAAATAAACATACGTGAGGGAGTGAGTGAGAGGTCAGTGATGATGTGGATGGGCAACGATTGCTTGATTTACTTTGTAGTACATCTTCCGATTTCCCGACCACTTTTCCTGAATTGCTTCCAACTTTGAATTCATTTTAAAAATGTTTCTTCATTTTCGATGATATTTTATTGGTGGATATTCACCTTCTTCCAAAGTATTTGCAAGCTCCAATAACACACAATGGCCTCGAATATTTGCTGTTTGTGTAAGATTTTTCTACGAATCCAGAGAAGAAAGGCTCACTAGTTGTGTGTTTTCATCGGAGTAGTGTATAAAACAATCACTTCTGCTTGTAAAGTCTGTTCTGGAATGTTTTGCTGGCGGTTCATTTAAATCACAATTGTCCATTTTCTCATTTGAATGTTCCACTTGACAGTCTGTCTCCATCTCCGTAGCATTTTCTTGAATCATTTGCACATCCTCTTCTTTGTTGATCATGTTCAAAAACATGTATTTTTATTTTGGGTATCTAAAACAAGCAAACAATACTTATTAATAGAAGTCAAAGCATGTATTTTAAAAATCATGTTAACAAATTTTTGCACCAAATTTGCTTGTCAATTGAAACCTAAGGAAAAGAGACATAAAGAAATTCCATAAAATACGTTAGTTCACACTGCAAAATACATAAATCTCAAAACCATTGCAAGAGGAAATTATTACAATCAATGATGTGGCATTTGTTATAAACCGATTTCCAGTACACATTTTGGATATAGTACAAAATATCAGCAAATTGTAGCATGCGCGAGGTAATTTTCCAATATGGTGGTCATAAGCTACCATGAAACTGAAAGTATCATAGCAAGATGTACTAGTATCAATCTAATTCTAAACAGGTTTGGTAGTCCAAGTCTGCTGAAATAAAACTGCAAAATTTTCTTGGCTAGTAAAAATACGCACTGCAAGAAGTAGCCTTGGGGCATGGGGGCAGTTTTTCTAATATAGTGGCTATAAGTTACCATAAAATCAAAAGAAATATGGCTAGATGTTACGCAGTGATCATCTTGAATCTGAAAAGGTGTGCTAGTCCGAGTGAGATAACACTGCAAATTATTTTGGCTTAGAAAATACTGCGAAGTATAGTATGGGGACAGTTTTTCCTAATATGGCAACCATTTACTACTATTAAACGGAAAGTATCATGGCTATAAGTTATCCTGCTGTAATCCTGAATCTAAAAAGGCATCTTAGTCTAAGTCCGCTGTGATAGAACCATCGGATTTCCAGGACCGCAAAATTTAGCGTATGGGGACAGTTTTTTCAATGGTGGCCATTAGCTACCATGAAACAAAGTGTAATGGATAGAAGTTATCCTGGTGTCATGTAGAATCTAAAAAGATATTGCATACCAAGTCCGTTGAGATGAAACCACAAAAGTTCGGGTTCAATGACTGTAAGTGTAACTTTTGGTGAATCAGGATGGGGTATAAAGTGAGTTAAGAGTCATCGGAATACTAAAGTCTGCCATCTTGAAAACTAATTTTTTTCTACAATATAAATTAAGAAATGTAAAAGTATCTTCTTTAATTTTTTAAATGATACTAAGAACTCCGCAGTAAGTTACAGGTTTTCTTAAACCTATGAAATCTGAAAAATTTGTTTACAGGGTGTTTGAAGAAGTGGCTGCCATTGGCCACTTACTCTAGGTGAAATTCGAAATAAATATTTCTGTTTCAACTGCAGGATAAGTTTACATATGAGAATTTTTTAACCAATTTCATGATTTCACATAAAATGAAAACAACTTGAAAAACTACATCTTTTTTCCGAGTACGTATATGATAAGAAAATTGTCAAAACAAAAGAAATTTCAAAGTTTAATTTCTCTGTCTTAGTTAAGTAGTGAACCACAGTTTGAGATTTTAGTGCTGATTGTAAAGGAAATTTTTTGTTGAACATGAACTCTTTTTGTAGGTGGGGCAGAATTATTTAAACAGTACAAATGCTTGAAAATGTTGTATTCAAAAGTATGTACAAAGTCAAAAAAGAAATACTGAAATAACCAATGTATCAACATTTTCTGAAACTGTATAGGAACGAACTGGCAAGGAAGGAAAGTAGGTCAAGTCAGATCCTAGTGTGTGTATGTGGGCTGATTGTTAAGTGACTGTCAATGCTGCCACATGTTCTACGTGTTTAGAGAGTCACTTTTAACTGGTTTCTTTTGTGTGGGTGCACTGTGGTGTTGTGCTCAGTCCACTCGCCACTCACAAGAGACAATCTTGGTTCGATTGCCAGTAGACTAGCTCCCGATTTTCAGGAGTGAAAAACATGATGGTGGACATTGCCATTCGTTGGTGGGTTTTCTTGGGGCACTCTAGTTTTTCCTGCTCTTGCATTCTATCATTGCTGTACATGTGCCTCACATTTCTCTAGTCAATTCTCAAGACCTCGTTAATTTCCAGCTTAATTTTTTCCTTTCTGTTGTGTGTGTTCCAGGTGCTGAAAATGTGTGGGTTGATGGTCGACGTGGGCAAGAACTATGTTGCCCAACAGAGGTATGTAGAACTATGTTTATGAAAGACTTTTCCCACCACAGTAGTTACGCCATGATAGGATACTTTAGAGGTTGGCAGTGTGACAAAATAAAGTTAAATAGTTTGAGTATCATATCTGCGAGCCTGAACATCATACGGGATGGTGGAGGGATGTTTCAGACCAGGAAAATGTGGAATTTTTAGGGAATTTTAGAGGTCATATAAAAAACCCTGCACACTCATGGGACTTCCTAGAACAAACATTAATGGCTTCAGCTGCAGTGCGTTACTAAACATGTTATTTTTGAACGATTCTCACAATGGTGGCAAGTTACAAACTAAAGAAGTGTTTTGGACATACCGTTGCAGCAATTGATGTGTCATAGAAAACCGGAGAATACACACAAAACAAGTAGACAAGTAAAAAAAAAGGAGTTTGTTTACAATTGGCAAACGTAAGTTGACATACAATTCCACAAGGAATTCAGTCAGAATTATAGACAAGTAAACAAAACAAAAGAACTTAGTTTGTAACCGGCAAACATAGGTAGACATATAAAGAATTCAGTCATTGAGTTTCAATAAAAGAAATCAAAACAAACTAACACCCAGGCACTAAAAAACAAACCAAGGAAAAAATAAATAACTCAGATTATTCCACGAAAGGAATTCAGTCAGTAAGTTCAAAACAGCAGACAAAAAAATAATGACAAACAACAAACAGACAAAACAAAATTAACAACAGCATAGCTGCATGCATACGACACAGCAGAAAAAGACACCTTGAGGAAAACAACCAAATACAAATAACACAGTAACTGGACAGAAAAGCAATGAAAACACAAACGAACACAATGGTCTCCTTGCGATGAAACAAATTGTGACATTTTGAAGAATGTAATATGTCTCAGTCTTCGGGCGTATACACAGTCCAAGGAGCACCTGCAGACTAAGTTTGGGCACTGGAAAACAAGGGGTTTGTATACTCTGTACCTCCTCTTCTGTCCCGGCCAATACGAAAGAGCCATCATCTCTGATTGGTTGCACAGGTAACAGGCTGTTGTTATTGACTGAAGCTTTCCTGCAATGATTGCTGTGGCTTAGTTATTTTTTGTTGAAAATGTACTTTTTTAGTTATTGGTAACCGAATGATTTTTCATTTCAATGCTTTGCAGCAAAATACAGTCTGTCTCATGAAAGAATTTCATATTTTGACATTTCTCTTTTGAGAAATGGCTGTTCCATTGTTTGGAGCTTTAAACCTACCTGGCTTCCTGGAAAATACGGTCTCCACAATCCAGTTTACAGACACACTTCTCAGAAGTGAACTGTCAAAATGTGGAATTCTTTCATGAGATAGACTATACGTTTCTATTACTAACTAATAATACAGATTTGTGTTGATTTATTTTCTTGTAACTCTCTAACTGAATTCCATGTGGAATTGTATGTATGTATTTATGTTTGCCAGTTGCAAACAAGTCTTTTTGTTTGTTTGTTTGTCTGTGTGTTTGTATTCTCTAGTTTCCAGTGATTCACCATTAGCTGCAATGGTGTTTGTCCAAAATACTTATTTATTTTGTAATTTCTGATGAAATTTTTCTGTAATGGCAAATTCAGGTTTTGTGTTGATAAACATACAAGCAATAGATTTTTACTTTATTTTTGCATACTACGTAGAGTGAACTGAAACTGTTGCAGGACATTTATTAGGCAACTTGTGATTTATGTAAGATAAAAATTTATTTCAGCTTATAGTTAGTCAGGATTGTTGCGTTTTAAAAAGAAAGTACGGAGAGGTACGCTTGGTAATTTGCTGTCAACTGTACAGAGAGTGACAGAGTAATTGTTATTGTTCAATTCGCCTATATGCAGTAATGGGCAATTTTTTTTTCCAGATCTTGGCTTTTAAATTGCTCAGTTTATTGTGAACCGTCTTGTACCAATTTTCACGTGTGTCACAAATTTAGTTGTCACAAATATGTTATAAATTTTTAGGATGGTTTTTATTAAATATTTTAACAAATTTTTTAAATGATAGCAAAATGTCTGTTGCTCCAGAAACTCTCAGATGTGGACTTGTCTTGCCATGCAGTTGGGTTCTTAAATATTGCTACATTATATTTTTGCAGTGAATGTTGTTTCAACATGACTTTCTGTAGTATGAAAGTTAATTTATGATCATCGTAGACCTTTCACTTTAAAGTGAGCACAAGGCACTCATTATAATCAATATATATTAATTCTATTAATAATTGTATTTTATTCTAGCCTCAAAAATTAAATTTCGAGAGCAATAAATAGTGTACAGTGTTACATTGTAATGATTACATTGGCAAGCAGCAGAAAATATAAATTAACAAACAAATAAAAAAAAAAAATTCATCAAAGACTTACAGTTTGCTTGCTTTACAGTGAAACTTTAATTGCAGTTTGGCCTAGCACAGCCGAAATGGTTCTACAGTTATGGGTATTAATATCTTGGCAGGGTACATGCCATTCAGAAAACATAATACATAACATCACATGCAGTATATCATAAGTTTGAAGTACAGGGCCTTGTATTTTTGGTACAAATGACACTGTGGCTATAGTACTTGCACACTCTCCCTCTCCTTTTCTCATCTCCCCTCCCTCTCTGCCCCCCCCCCCAATCATTTTGTTCATGACAACTCCAATTGTATGCAAATGGTAATGAGTATTGGTTTTCAGTATTGAGACTCTTTTGGTTGTAGCCTATCTGTGAAGTGACTAGAAAACATTTGTATTTGAGCTGTGGAATGTGTGCTTTATGGCAGTATTTTTTTATTCCAGCCAGTTTGCGAATAGCTTGTGGGACCTGAGCACGCACTTCAAAGATGACACAGATATTGTTGTGTGTTTGAACAAGTTGATCCATGCCTTGCAAGAGATGAACAAGTTCCATACTATTCTTCTGGATCAAGCTTCTCGAACCATCCTCAAGAATCTCACTGCCTTTATTAAAGGGTAAGCAAGTACATAACAGGAGTTTTGATGTTATCTATCCATAAAGTATGGGGTCGCTACTTTGTCACGTTTCGGGAGTCGTCGGTAAAAGACTGCGGACAGTGGAGTGCTTTGAACATAGAAGTGATGTGATGAGTAGGGACAGTAATATTGGATAAGCTCGTTGACCTGCAGGCTATAAGTCATTGTAGTGGGGCTGTTCCTGGTGCACTTCCCTCAACGACAGAAGGCAAAAGTTTAAGGTTGTTGCAATGTTTTGGCGATCGCCACTAACACACTGCTGCCCAAAAATGCTCAAGTGGATGTACTGTCCTGCACAATGTAGAGTACTATACGGGTTATGTTTACGAAAAGGTGATGGTTTCGATCTTAGTGTTATTTGTCTACCGTTAAACAGTTTCATAGTTAGTTACATCATCACTCAAAATGTACATCAGTGATCGTTAGTAGCATAAAATGTTTCAAAATTCAATTCCTGTACTTCATTCACAATAACAAAAAATTATGTCGAGGCTACACTACTCACTACCATGACCTGTTTTTATTGGTCGCCTGCAACTAGACTTCAATCCTTGTATGTAAATACTCGCTGAATGCTAGCTTAGCACGATTGCCACTGCAGAGCTAAAAACAATTCGCCACTTGCGACCAAGTGTGGCTTGCGCCCAACTCTAACTGGTCACTATAGGAAGGGCATGGTAGCTAAAAGCATGCCTCTGTGGGGTAACACAACAAGATCCAAATTGTTTAAAATGGTACAAGTATTCTTTAAAATCATACAAAAGGGGTTACAACGATTACATTTATAAATTTCATAATCAAATAACACAAAAATTAAACATAACATTAATTACTGGGGATACAAATTGCAAATGGTAGAGATAATTTCCACGGCGCAGTACTCGAAGCGGACAAAGGTAAAAGCTGACTAACGTGCGTCAAATCACTTGCGTCACAGGGAAATTCCACGAAGCAGATGATCTGACCACAGCGCCGGTGCCAGATTGGTCCAAGTCACAAGCCATAATGGCCAGCACTGGTCGTATAAATGCTTGGCAATTAATGGGTAAAGTGTAGCGTATTGGTTATGGTATTTGGCTAGTATTTTTTTGAAGGATCTGGGTTCAAAACCCACCTATTTAATGTTTTTTAAATATACAATACTATTTAATTTACTAATGCCCCTAATTACTAAGTTATTGAATCCTGTTGTATCATCCCTAACACATGATGAAGCAGTATTGAATACATCACATACCCTGTAGTTAAAGATTTAAGTTGAAGTAACAAAAAAAAAAATATTATGTACAGTATAATTTAAATTGGATAAAGAGAATGGAACCCTTGCTTGAAATTTTAAATACGTTGAAATGTATGCCATATTGTTAACAATCTAGAAATATGAAGATATCAAAAATAATTTTTCTTCCAAACACTATAGTTTAGGAAGTAGTTTGGGAAGCAGCAGGCAACCGAAAACATATTTTGATTGGTCCATGTCACAAGCCATAATGGCCAGCACTGGTCGTATAAATGCTTAAGCTAGAATGGCAATCAATGGGTAAAGTGTAGCGTATTGGTAATGGTATTTGGCTAATATTTTTAAGGATCTGGGTTCAAAACCCACCTATTTAATGTTTTTTTAAAAATATAATACTATTAGATAGTTTTACAAGCATCTGATAGAAAAATGTTTTATTAATTTTTTTTAAAGCTATCTATTTTCCATTTTCACAACGATATTAATATAATGTCTGAAATGGCATGTTTGCGCGGAAGAAACAGTGATTTAAATTGAATGTGTATCGCGGAAGTGGTATTTTATGTGATCTAGTAGGATAGTGTACCTACATTAAAATAATCGGTCACATATGGTTAAGCTTGCATTTAGGGTAAATGTGTTTATTTTGTGCGTATTCAATCACTTGTTACTTCACATATTACATAATGAACACGTGATTAGTGGTAAATAGTACTACAGTAGGCTTATGTTATACTGATATACAACATAAATAACTTTTTTTTTGCGGTACGCTAAACCAAAACCACACAATAGCCCAGAAGTATTCTTTGCTGTATAAATTTATGTATTGCATATGAACCTAACATCTGTAATGAAATACAAAATACTATTGATTATACAAGATATTAATATAATGAATGAGCAATCCTTGGCATTAGTGCTTATACGTTCCCAAGTACCAGTTGGGCAAGATAGCTACAGGCAGGTGGTGTCTTTCTAGATAAGCTCTGTGTGTGTGTTTGTGTTTGTTTGTGCATGTGTGTTTGTGCGTGTGTGTTTGTGTGTGCATGTGTGTGCGTATGCGAGATTAAATAGAGGGTGTGCTAATGGTACTGCTGACTGGCATATTTAATGCTGTATCACCTCTAATGCACAGGCCTCTCAGCAGATGCATAGGGCTTTACTACCCATTTTATTTTTAGTTGGACTATTAAGAGTGATTATATTGTTTTATTCTCGGAAAATATGGCGTAAAGTGGAAGGCATGTGTCTATCTTTTTGTTTTACAAATTAGGTTACAATTTTTCCAGGTACAGTTGTCTGAGAAAGCTGTCTTTAAGCCATTTTAGGGTCCTAAAAATTAGGTTTTCTTATATGTGTGCTGAATTAGTAAAGTAATAGGGACATACCCATTTTGAGGTGTGTGGTTTTCGCTGCCATACAAATTTAGTTCATGTTAAGTTGTTTCGTATAAAAATGTATTAATCACAACTCGCTGCAACACGTATCTTCAAGCGCAGGTAAGAAGGCCACTTAAAATCCCTTCTCTGTGTTTTTACCAGGGACATCAAAGGAGTGAAGGAATCTCGGCATTATTTTGAGAAGATCTCTGGCGACTTGGATGCAGCCCTGTCGCGAAACTCGCAGGTGCCGAAGACCCGACTGCAGGAAGCAGAGGAGACCCAGAACCTGCTGTGTGCTACTCGCTCCTGCTTTAGGCACACTGCCTTGGACTATGTGCATGCCCTCAGTATCCTGCAGGCGAAAAAGAAACATGAGATTCTCAGCACTGTAAGTTGAGATTGCCACATTACCATGTTCCCTTACACGAGGCATCCCCATCTAAATTGGTGGTGTCAAACAGTTTTTCATGACCCAATCCTTATTGTGCAGTTATCCATTGATTGCATGCATTAGTTATTAAACTAACCTTGAATGCAAACAGTGAAATACATTTATTACACCTTTTAGTGGACTAGGAATAATTCTGCAAACTGCGGAAAGCTGTAGAATGTAATATGACCAATGAAAGTAAATGAAAAATGTAAGGAAATTTGGTAATGGGGGGGGGGGGGTTTGAAATGGGTGTCATTGCAGGTTAACACAACCACTATTTCGTTATATAAAACGTATTTTAGAAAATTCTGTTAATATATAAAAACAGACTAAACCTTGTAAACTTTTGTCGGTGGCACATTGTGTTGAGTTTTCTTTTTGTACATTTTGATTCATGTTTGTAAAGACCGCAAAGAAAGTATGGAATGCAAGTGTATACACACTTATAGAATAGCACCTGTGATGTGTTGGGAGGAAAAAGGATACATAACAGAATCTATTTCAAGGTGCATTTAATAGCTAGCCGGTGCTTTTTTTTATTTGCAGAAGGGGTGCTTTTTTTTATTTGTAGAAGGATGGTGGGTGGATTAGGGAGTTACCATGTAGGAGCACTTAAAAAATTCTAGTTGAAAATTTGCAATTTGTTTGAAGGATGTCATGCAAGGGGTGGAAAGTGATGATGAGAAATAAAAGAAACTTCCTGGGAGAGTGGTGGGATGACAGAGGAAGGTAGATGATTTACCAGACTGACCTGGTCCAGAGGCTGGAAATAGCATCGGATGACGATGGTCCTGTGTAAGGATTATACTTTTTGACAGTTGTGTTGACAGTTCTGCAACAGCATTTCTCTCCATCTAAATGGGTCTCTACACATTTATTCATCTGACTGTCAAGATAATAAATATCTCAGTGTTAAAAAGTTGTTCACACGACAGCATTACGGATGTTGAAACAGTAGTTCTTACATGATACAATCTGTACACATTTTTCCAGTCTTAATTTTCATTCCGGTAATGTTTTATCTCATTTTGATTTTATAACATACATACTGTATGTGTTGGGATCTTCCTCTGTGGAAAATTAAACTGTGTTAATGTTAACATTTATTGCACATTTTTAAAAAATTCGACAGCTATAGTTACAAATGTTGTTGTGATGTTGTATCTTTGTATCTTCTTGTGTATAACACACAAGAAGATTTTAGTTATTAATCTCCTGTGAACATGAAGATTTGGCAAGATAAAATTAAATTTACGTTTCAAATGTTTTGGTGAATTTATAATTGTGCAGATATTCAGCACACCAAAATACATAACATTAAAAAATTGGTACAGTCAGAACTCGTTAATAAATACCCTGTTAAAACGAAATACTTGATGATACAAAGTTAATGGTCTGCCCCTTCAACTCATATACACTTGTATAAGGTATTGTGACGTGCACTGTCACGTAGCATTTACTTGGCCTCTCATCCCATAGTAATTTTAATTTTTTTTATTAATATTTTGTTGTTCATAACTAGGCCAACGTAACCAAGTATAAGGATTTATACGGCGGGATCTAATAGATTAATTGGGGATGCTAGTAAAGGAATCAACATTGGAAATTTATTCAAAATTTAACTTTTAACAGTTAAAGCAATATATAAGTGTAGTAAATTTTACAGGTAAATTTTATCTGATTTATATTGTGTTTGGACTCATTTCAAAGCTATTTTAATTTCAAGCAACTTTTCTAAGTAACTTTTTATCATATTTTGCCGTGTTTGGATTTTTAAAATTTCAAGTAGCCTCTTAGCTTGCTTCTCCTGGAATGGGATTTATCTGGCAGGCGTCTGAGTTCACTTGCTTGGAGGCACGTACCGAGACAGATGTGCTGGAATGCGGCGAAGACCGCATGTCGTTAGGCCTTCGACGTAGGTGGTAGTGTCCTTGTGCAACAGAACTCGAAAAAGGTGGTGATCTGCGACAGACTAATGACGCAGCACATTCCCAATTAATAAACTAATGAATATTTAGCTGTTATGGTGGAACAAAATGCTTTGCAAATTTGTCAGTAACTGCGCTACATATATTTCTGATGTTATAAATGTCAGTTGACCAGCTTTTCAAACAACTTGGGTCCCATTGTATCACTCTGAGGCTCGGCCGAGTAAGTCAGAGTGTTAGCCCGGGAGGTGATTAGTTGGGGCGTGATGGCGGGAGGAAGAGGACGTATGAGATGTTGGAGAGGGGCTGTGAAGCCTAGAGGGCAGATTCGCGAGTAAAGTGGGCAGTATTGCCATCACTAGTTTCTTATATTTGTTTTCCTGTGTTTATTGAGCGTAATACTCATGTAAGTAGGTGTACGAAACAGCTGCGCATGTGAATATAACGGTTTTACGACACTATCGGGGAAGTAGTTATTTGTATCTCGTAGTTTAGGTCGTTTTCTTTTGTGGAGCAAGCTGAGGCAGACCACAACTGATGATAGACTTGGACGAACACTCATGACTTTTTGAATCCTGCCACCGGTGTCACCTATTCACGTTCACGCCTTAAGTAGATAAAGTCATTGTAATGAAGTTGAGTACGTTAACAAGTACTGTGTCATATACGTCTGGTGAACTGTTATTAAAAGAGACCTAAAATTTATAAATATAAATACAAATTAGTTTCTGGGCCCAACAAGAGAAAGTACAAATGAAAAATTATTTTAAATACAAACATCTAAACGAAATCAAAGTATGGTGCCCTGTCTGTAAGTAGTATTTTGTAGCTCTTCGACCAAGGCATCATATTTCTATAGCTTGGGAAGCATTATCTGGTTTATAGTCTGTACATTTTAGGATATTTGAAGTATTATTTGTAGTTATGCTATATAGTAAATTTTTGCACTGTGCATAAACAAAAGTATACTTTTCACTAGAAAGTATTTTAAAGCTGTTTTTAAACTATACATTCTCAGTCATTTATAAACAAAACACTGTGTATACAACTACTATTCTTATTGCTCTACTTTTTACGTTTTTGTCAAAGTTTGTTTATTACAAAGGGGCAATATTTGGGACCCTTCAGGTTTGTATTAAAGAGTCCCGACTGTACGTCTATTTTTTTTTTTTTTTTTGGAAGAAAACTAAGAGCCAAAACTCAAAACAGAAGAAATTTTCAGGACGACGAATATCCAAGAGCATCCCAAATTATGTTATGGGATACTACTGTGAAAGTGTTAGTCTATTTACTACTTGGTACTTTTTTGTCACACGAATTTCATACACAC
Organism: Medauroidea extradentata; assembly: GCA_003012365.1. Lineage (NCBI taxonomy): Eukaryota > Metazoa > Arthropoda > Insecta > Phasmatodea > Phasmatidae > Medauroidea > Medauroidea extradentata. The sequence continues at coordinate 46,749 of PNEQ01078811.1, forward strand.
ATAATCCACATAATAAATATTGCTTATAATTTATGAAATTTAGATTAAACTACTGTACTTGTATAATTCAATTTACTGACATTACAGAATTATTTATATACAGTGACCAGTTTTTATTAAGGTTATAAAACTTGTACAAACTAATTTATAAATTTTATCTTAATTTCACAAAACATCCAAATAATTTTTTTTTACTAACCCATGAAAAATTTGTGTTCACACAACCACAGCTGGCTGTATTGTGATTAGAAGAAATAGTGGAATTACATAAAGTTTGTGTGACAAGCATATCAGTACTTAGTGCTCAGATGTGTTCTATTATGATTTATGTCTCTAGCTTCTGTCGTACATGCATGCCTACAGCACATTCTTCCACCAAGGGTCAGATCTGTGTCAAGACCTGGATCCATTCTTCAAACAGATAAGTGAGGAGGTAATATATGACATTTAAATGAGTGTAAATATTTCTAAATTTTTAGACATTAAATGAAACGTTTCCCACATACTGAAATACAGTCGGCCTGCTATTTCCGCTGACTTCATATCCGTAGTTTTCACAAATCCTGGTTGGAAAATTAGGTGGTTGGGGGAGTGGAATTTCTTAAAAAAGATAACTATGAAATGCTTAAAAATTCGTTTTCCTGCATGCTGTGCAGTTTGCTTTACAAACAACTTGTGCGCCACTTGCTACGTATGAGTGCAGCTAGTCACGTCTGCTAGATATGTGCAGTAAGTGGTGGTAAGCAGATGGTGCGGTCAGGAGCGACTAGGGAGCAATGCGGTGTCCAATGTGCGCTTGGCTGGCGGCCTGGACAGCTGCCTTACTTCATTCACATCCATCTTGCTTGTTTGCCTACTTGTAGCATAAGATCAAGTGTTAGTACTTATACCATAAACAGCAAAAAAATTGCGCCAAGTTAATTTTAGTGTAACGAGTGGTGCCGTATTAAAAGGAAAATTGTAATTGCCAACGTGTAAAAATATTATTTGCACACATTATTCCTTAATCTTACTGTGAATGTAACCATTAACATGAATGTATTTTAGTGTAATATAATGTGAACCTAAGTTAACATACAAAAAGCACGAGTTAAAATGGTAGTCATTCAAAATCTTACACTGTGCCAAAAAATTTCCCTGGTCGGGGGGTTTTCTCTGGATTTCCAATTTTCCCGCCTATACATTCCTGCGTTGCTTTATTTTCACTTCATTCGCCTTCAGCAGCTTTCAAGATTCAATGTCGAAGGGCCACCTAAACCTCTCTTGGTAATTCTTGTAAATTCGTGACAGTGATTTGCAGTGTGTTTTAGCATTAACTTAGTCTTTCAATAAATTCACCATGCCTAAGTAGGTTAAAAAAATATTCATGCGTATGTAGTCATTGTTGTGATTGTTCCACAGTTAATTGATATGTTTGATTAACAAAGTTACAGAATGCCCTGCACACGAGAAATAGTGTTATCTAATGCCATTCTATCAACACTTGTGGGGACACTCCCTCTCCGCCCATTGCATATCCTTAGCAGTTAAGGGTAGAGAGAGAACATGGCTCATCATACCATGCTGTGTTGTAACATCAGCAGTGGCCGACCACCTGACCCATAGAGAGAGCGCGCTGTTGCCATATCATCGCTGACCCGCAGTGCAGCTTCCGCTGTATGAAACATGTACCGCACTGAACACATTACTTGTAATTTTTACAATATTTAAATGTTAAGGAGCCCTTTCTAAACATATTGACGATCTGTGCCCACACAAATATAATAGTATTTGAGGTTGGGAGGAAGAAAAGGATCCAAAAATATGGCATATGGTGATTTATGAAGTTGGTGTCTTGAATATACAGTACATGGTTTTCGTACATCTGCTGTTTTTCTTAAACGATATATCGCGGATAAAGCGGGCTGACTGTATTGTATTTACCCATGTACCACTCGCACATTTTTTCTCAATAACAGAATTAAAAATTTGGGGTACGTGTCATGCATGGAAATAAAGTTTTTTGGATATGTAAGGCTTGGAAAAGTTGGTTTATCATACGTGACATACTGCTGGAAAAATTTATCACATTAAAAATATAAGTATCAAAACCCTGTAATATCAAATTATTAGTTTGACCGTGCTGAGCTGCACCAAGTCATAGTGTACTTATATAATATAATATAATAATAATAATTATTTTTTATTTCCATTCATCGATTACAGCCCTTTACATAAATACTTTTTATATATTGGAAGACATCACACTCACATAAGCAAAGCTTGTGTGTGAGTGCTACTAGACAAATTATTGTCTATAGCTGCGGTTAATTATGTAATAAAACTTGTCATCTGGTCAGATGAGCGAGCATCTAAGTACTCACAGTGTGGCAGTGTGGAGAACCAATACCTTCATATTAACACAAACAAATTTTTTATAATTTTTCGAATATTTTTTATTTTTACGTATTATGCAGCCAAAACTCTTTTTATCAGTCTGGCTGAATGATGGCCTACTTAACCTTCCAAGTGACACTCTACATTGTTGTAACAATTTCTTGTATGCAGTGACAATTTAAGCTGGTTAAGCTTTGTTTATTCTTATATTGAACGTAATTAGGACATTTGTGTGTCCTATGAAAGCAGTTATACATATACAGTATTTGTTGTAATTTTTACATTTTTCCTAGCCGTACAAATTTTGTTAATGTGGCATTACACGTAAATTAAGACGGAGCAGGTTTTCATTAGCATTTGCATGCATTTGAATTTAATATAGAAATACAGTGAACCCTCGATAACTCGGACTAAAAGGGGGGAGAAGCTGTCCGAGTTACGATTTGTCCGTGTTATCGAGGGGTGTCCGGGGAGGTGGGGTAATCAGTCATTAATCACAAGAAATGCGAAGAAATTAGTACGCTATTATTTCTACAAGCAAAAGAGGCTGCAATAAATACTGTGTTGTACGTAACTATCGTATCAAGTTACGGAAGGGCCACCATGCAGTGTGAAAATTAACGTAACGTGGAGGACTATAAAAGAATGTCAAACAATGTGGGTAGTCAGATCTTTATTTATTTTTTATGCTGCTACTTCTGGCTGATCCTTTTTTTTTATCTCTTTGCTAGAAGCTGGCACCAGGCACCCTTCTATCACATAAAAATTTTCGCCTGGCTGGCAACAGCCAATGTGCGTGCATGTGTGAGAGAGATAAGAAATGATCGTTGGAGATAAGCTAGGGAGGTTGCGAGCGGAAGTAGTCAAGGTCAACCGGTACAGTCTCGTTCAATACAAACGCTGCACGTGACCACACGCATCTCACACAAGGTGTTTACATTGAAAAATACCTTACGTCCGTATGTTACAGCGTAGGGGCAGCAGCCAACTGCTAGCCTGATAGTTACTCTACCCTCCTTCATAGTTACAAAGGTATAACAATGACTTTCCTCGTATACATGAATAAAAACGGTACTGTAATTAACAATCATTCTGGGTCACTGTTGATTATGTGAACATATTTTAGCACTACTAATTTTAAAATTTAATTTTATGTATGTAAATTGCATCATAGAACACATTATTTACAGCTGTATTCTTACACAAATTGTCATATTATAAAGAAATAAGATTTTAATCATTTTCTACAGAGTTACCGTATTTACTCGCGTAACGCCGCATATTTTTGACCAAATTTTAGGCCTAAAAAATGAGGTGCGGCCATTATAAGGGGTTTTCAAAAAATTACCTTCCAAATTTTTTTTTTGGTGTCGAATATAACAAATGTACATTTTTTCTATATTTACTCGTTCATAACGTGAACATTTCTTCTAAAATATAGATAGAAAAAGATTTTGTCGGTGTATAGTAAAATGGAAAAATTAAGACTACAAAATCTTGTTAATCCATTCACGTGCGTCACTCAATAAAAATCGTTATAATTATCCCGCATAAGACGTTTACATTTTACGGTCCATTACATGTACGCTATTATTTCCCGTTAAGTAGTTTATAAACAAATCCGATTCACGCTTAAAACGTTACAACTCTCCAGACGCCGTTATGTTATCAACAGAGCATCAACAAGCGAGCGTGACTCATTGTGTCCGGTTCGGGCATGGATGTTGTGTTGTTCTTTCACCACCCACATCGGCTCTTGAAAACATTGTTGTTAAAGGGGCGTAAAACCTTCTCACCAATTTTTCTACATCGCAATGCAAAGCAATGATTTTTAATTTTTCTTTCTAATGTCCGGGACAATTTGTTTTGCAACCCAGAATTCATTGTACATACCAGAACAAAATAATTCTCCGTTTATGTGTCATTATAACCCGTAGTTACCGTCATTTCACAAGACCCATGCTGATATGTTTGTTTACGACACACGTGCGTGCCTGGCTCGCTGGACGAAGAGGGAGGAAAGATAAAGAAGTGAGAGGTCGGCCTGCTGCGTTGCATTTTTACTCACGCTCCGCGCGCCTCGCTAGCTACATTTTACCAAACGGAACTTGCCAGATATTTACTGTGGGATTATTAAAGGCTAAGTAGCGATGGACGACTTCGTTATAAAGTTTAATACTGTTCTAAAATATAATGTGATGAATTTAAATCCAGCAGAAACAATTTTTTATGTCTTTTAACCAAAAAATAATTAATTAAAAATTATTAAAATTTTTTAAAAATTCTGTCCGAGTTATCCGAAGTCCGGGACATCGAGGTCCGAGTTATCGAGGGTTCACTGTACCACAAAAATTGCATCTCAAAAATAGTGTTTACTAGAGTTTTCCATCAATATTTTAAAGGTACTGTAATATTTGTTTTTCAGCAAGTCAGTTGGTTTTTCATTGTATATCCTCAACGTGTACAATATAGGCAGACGTTGACAAACCACTGTGTGAAAACTACCTATTTCATTTATATAGTGGTCATGTTAGGAAAATATAGTCCCAAGTAATATTTAGAAAACATTATAGAAACATAGTAAAATACAATTAGTATTTGAGCAACAAGCACCGTTAAGGGATATTCCTTTCAAACTTGATGCCGCATAGATTAATAGGGAATCAATTGAAATAATTTTCTCAGTTAATTTTAATAACATGTGAATCGAGATAGAGCGTGTTAATTTTGTGTGGTTACAGCTTATTAAAAAGTAAGTCGAAAATGTATTTACAGTTTTTCCGGCAAAGCAAAAATGACGGTAGTAATACTACCCTACCCGGAAAATAAGACTTAAAATTTAGGTTCTTTAAATAGAGGGAGTTGCGGTGGCAGATTTGTCAGATCACTCATCACCTACCATGGTGATCTGGGTTTGAACTCAAGTAGTGTTGGGCCCTGGATTTTCGCACAATACCGTTGGTAGGTGGGTTTTTTAGGGGATCTTCCATTTCCCCTGCCCCTTCATTCCGGCACTGGTCCATACCCACCCTTACGTTACTTGTCAACAGTGCTCAAGACCTAGATGTTAAACGCTGACCCAAATCTCTCGCCCACTTTTTAAATACAGTTAAACCTCTTTATAAAGACCCCTCACAGTTCTCTAGAATAGGGGCTTTATATAGGGGTGGTCTTTATAAAGGGGTTTAATTGTACAGTAAAACCCCTATTTTAAAACCCCATGGTTCTTGAGGAAAGGGTTGTTATAGAGGTGGTTGTTATAAAAGGGGTTGTTATAAATGGGTTTTACTGTATGATCAAAAACTGTTGGATCTTTCATTGGTTTGATTTTTCTCATAAAGTGGTATTTTATTTTATACTTAAATAAAATTACTTTTATAGTTGATTTCCTGGTAATAATGTCTCCCACTATAATTCACTTTACGGACAATTTGAAAACATTCTTCATAAGCTATTACTTTGCAGATTTAACATGCTCCATCCTGACTTATCTTATTTATGCTCAGTAGCTCTGTACAAACAAAAAGTTTACATCTTATATAAAATTTCATAAACACTGTTACAGAAAAATAATAACTATCCACTCATAATTTTGTAATATTAAACATTTTATTTTATAAATATATTTTATTTATTGAGCAAAGTTACTCATTTTGCATTGTTACAGTAATCACGCTAAAGTAGTTTTGTTTCATTTTGATGGATTGAGAGGTAATTAATTCTTCGTTGATTCCTTTTTAAGTTCTGTGGCTGCTTGCTTAGTGGGCAGAGGCCTTAAGCCATACTTCTTACCTGATAGATATGTGGATAAGTCACGTCTGGTTCAAATGCAGACAGACTTGCATTCCTAGTTTCGTAACCACTGAGATGTGTGTTGTAGGTGAACAACATGCGAAAGCAATGCAGTAAAATGGAAAAGGAGATGGAGAACAGGCATTTGTACGTGACTTCGAAGGATATGGTGACCCCACCCGTGCGGGATGGAGCCCCTGGGATGGAGGGCTATCTGTTTAAAAGGACATCAAATGCCTTCAAGACGTGGAACAGACGATGGTTCACGCTGCAGAACAATCAGCTGGTATATCGCAAGAGAACTGGTAAGCTGATAACTAGGGGTGGGTGAATATGAAAATTTCATTTCGAAGCAAATTCGACGAATATGTTGAAATATTCACGAATTCGAATCAAATATCAAGTAAATTGAATTTTTAAACCAGTATAAAATGCAAAATAATTTACACTGTTAGGATCATACCTTGAAGGCTAATTCTAAGTTGGGTAAGAGTGAGAGTTTTGTAGTGATTTGCAAAAAATTTTTTGACTGGAATTATTTATGTAATTGCTTAGGATGTTGTTTCAGATGATTTTGTAGGGTTGTAGTGGTACCTAATAGAATCACAAAATCCCCAAAAAATTCCGTTGGTTTTATAAAACTTAACAGACCCTAAAATTGTATCTTTTTAAAATTATTTATGAAGTACCTGCTGGAATTTTGAATATTTTCTTGCATGTTTGGCATGTTGCTTCATTACTGCTGATTTTTTTAGTAGAAAATAACCAAATACTGCTCCTGGATTTTTTGGCAGGTGGCCCAGTATTCAGACCTGAAGTGCTTGGCTCCATTAGTTGATTTTAGGAAATCGCCAAAATAGTTTTCCAGGTTGTCTACTTCTACGTAGTGACATTCGTTACTTTGTATTCACGAGGTGCTTATGGAAACCTACTAGGAATACTCCTGCTGGCTAGCATTGGTCACGTAACTGGATCTACTCACTGCAGAAGTGGTAGTTTCAGTCGCCGATCTGGCAGACCCGTATTATTACACCAGGTCAAAACAGTGCTGAATATCCTTTTGTGCTGGTATAATATACGTATGTAGCATGCATTAAAATTGCGTACTAGTAATAATTTATTCCATACCTGAATTACGTACTCTGGCAATGTTTTTACTTGATGAACTGCTCCAGACTTCATTTTCAATAAAAATAATACAATCCGACATCGTATTTTCCGTTAACATGTATTCAAACACCTTACAATATATTTTCTATTATTTACACTTGCGGAAGTGTTTGTTTACGTTTTACGTGCACTTTCCATTGCATCGTCTGCTTGCTGATATCTACACATCTCCCCAGCAGGGTAGATCTACGTGGATCCGGCGACGGGATAGAGTTGAACAATTTGAGATCTTGAGAGCTGGTTTAAATTTATTGCACGACGTTTCCGACCGATTTACTCTCTATCGAGTGGATCCGAAGTAGTTTCCGTAAGTGCTTACTGATTTCGCCTGAATACCGCATCTCTGAACGTGGTCGCAATACGGCCATGATCATTACATGATTGAAACACAACTTCACTTGCGAAATGTCAGTGGGCCAGCAGCATTACATTTGTTTTTAACTGATGCGCCTCTCGTGTTGCGTAAATTTAAATTATTACTTTGAAGTGCATAAATAATTATGCACTGCGCTGGTCCGTTTCCTTTGTACATGTGGTATGACACGGTGGCTGTTTGCTGTATGGCTTGCGAGACTAAAGCCATTCGAGATGGCGCACTTGACGTAAACCATAGACACGGCCTAGGCTGTTTGCAGGGTGTCTACTAGGTCACTAAAGTCACGAAAGTCCCGAAAAAGTCACAAATTGTGAAAAAGGTCACGAAAGTCCCACAATAGTCACTAATTTGAAGTATATTTTGGTATAAGTCACGAAAATTATTTTCGGTTGTTTGATTCTTGTCGAATCGTTTGTCAAACGTGCATGTTTACACTACTAGTATTTCTCGTGCACTTTGAAAGTAAATAAATAATTAGTTTGTATATTAGTTTTCATAGTCATCTTCATAAAGACAACTTAAATTTATGTATAGTATACTGATTACACATTTTAAAATTGGACATGCTTCGCGCTATCAGCAATTGCGAGAACATAATGAAAATTGTCGGCCGTGTTGCACTTGTTAAAAAAATTATTAATTAATTCTGTTTAAACAGTTTTTCAAGAAAAAGTCACTAAATTTTACTTTTACAATCTGGTAGACATCCTGGTTTGTTTCCTTTCTAATTTCACAGATACGGCTTGCATCGCATTGAGTACAATTTCACTACCATTTAGTTAAAAAATATTCTGCTGCGTAATCTGCAATAATCACTATAAGTTGTATTTAGGCACAAATTGATATAGCAGATGTTTTTGCTACAAAAATTAGCAGCGTTTAACGAAAGATTCAAAGATAAAACATCTCAGGCTCTAAATAAAAATTATTTAAAGATACTGTTTTCCTATTGTTTGAATGAAATTAGTTGTTGACGGTTTAGTTTCGGCTGCCGTTTTGGCTGCTTTGTATGTACGCTATTAAGGGTTATGTTTTCATGGTCCACTAGCCAATATATGTGGTTAGTATCAAATAAAATCTTTGAACGTTTATAATAACGTAAATTCGACACCATCTTCAAGTTTTGGCCAAATAACAACAATGTTTATGATGACTTACAACCATCAGAAAATTGTAGTAATTTTTTCGATGTGCGAAGTAAATATTATATTTTGAATATGATATTGAATAATGCAAATATTCGATTCGGCTTCAATATTTTGAATCTTCACCCACCCCTACTGTGACGTGCACTGGCACGTAGCACTTACTTGACCCCTTATCATACAGTAATTTCAATTTTTTTGTCTTAATATTTTTTTTTTCTGTTGTTTGTAACAAATTAAGTATGTCGTGTATCTGTAAAATTGTATATGTATTGTAGTGTAAGTACTGGGCAACACGACGTAGAGCTTATGTAAATCAGGGCTGCCGTTTGGTCATTTTTCTCATTTTTTGTCTTTTTTTTTAACTCTTGTCATTTTTACTCATTTTTTAGAGGTAAAAGTCACTTTTGTCATTTTTTTGTGGTTAATTGTTGTGCAATATTTTTCTTTGACAGTTTTGCTTTCCATTTTTTCATATTAAAAATTATATCTACCCGTTAAATTTCGTTATGTTGTTACATGATACGCTGCGTCGTGCGGCTGTGCTGAATGTGTGTGCCTGTGTGGCTGTACGTGCGTGATTGTGCTAGCGAGTGATCTTCTGGACATGCG
>PNEQ01078812.1:0-56224 GCA_003012365.1 Medauroidea extradentata
TACGGAAGTGACCCGGTTTAAGAGCCCAACACCTTTAAAATAAAATTTATTTCTTTTCTCCGACTTATCTACCCTTGCTTTTTTATTCCTAGTGTAAAGTTGTTTTGTTGAATTCTTCTCTTTGGGTTCTTTAATTCACTTAATAACTGCTGGCAATTTCTCTATATACACAAAGTAACAAAGTAACTGAGATGTTACATTATCCTGGCAGATTTTTTGAGCATTTAAATATCTCCGCCCCCATATATCCGCAGGTTCTTGCAGCGCTGATTTTTTTGCCACTTTAACTCATTTGTAATTTCCACTTTATAGGGCTCATAACTATGCTTGATTTTGGCTTGTTTTCATAACAAAATTGGGGATATTTGTGGTGTGAAAATCTGAAAAACGACGACATTTTCTGCTATTATGACAAAACCTTGTAGGGATTTTACGATATGAACATTATGCTGCTTAAAAAATATTTTCATAACCGTTGTAAAACTATTCGATTAACTTAACAGTCGCGCAATAAGATTTTATGTTGGCTATTAAATTGACGGATTTGATTACGTGTCATAGCTCAAAATCACAGCACTAGAATTATTTTAGAGTTTCTCATCAGTGCAGTTAATATTTGCTGTGAAGTTTACCTTTGGTACAAACAGTTTACTGTAAAGCCATTTCAAAGAAAACATGACAGCCATAAACGAAATTTGAATATGCACTTGCCTGTGTGCATTTATTCATTTTATTATAATAACAACACTGGGCTATTATTGGTACAAGTCTTCAGGCACATGACGTAATGTTACAAAACTACAGATTAGGCCTATAGAGATGTAAAAAGATCTTAGCGGGGCTTTGAACTTTGACGTGGATGAAGTGAGATGAGTATGAAGCAGTGGCAGAATGGGGGAGTGGTGGAAATAGGAGTACACCGAGAAAACGCGCTATCCAGCGGCCAAGTCCGCCATGTTTCCCAAATGCGAAAATCGGCAGCAGCTCCATAGAGTTCCAATTATCGTCTAGTTTGGGGTCTGACCACTTTACTACAAACCCATTCCCTTTTAAGGAATTATAGTGGAATACTAGGCGGGGCTATGTCAGTTCTACGACCTCGTCAGTTGACAGAACTTCTTTTCTTCTCCTCAATACGCTGATGGTTATGCGGGGCGGTGACGAATGTTGGGCTGCTATGGCCAATAGGGTTCGGCTTTGTCTGGTTACGAACTCGTCACGTCTCGTGGTAGCCAATGGGAAGAACGTCATATACGCACCAATAGACGGTGCATGTGGTTTATGGGCAGAGTAAAGGGATGCCAACCGGCGGTGCGTATGGTTTTGTAGAGGGTAAGAAGTGTATGGGAGTTCGACGACCTCGGCAGTTGACAGAACATTTTTAGAGAACGTGTGCAGAGTGGTTCGTGGAGGGAGTAAGGGGAAGAGTAGGAAAAACGGTCGATGAAATGACAAGGTCGTAGAAATGACCTTTTCCATACCAGGCGTCTCAGGAATTGTGACGGAATTGGGAAAAGATCGTCCGCATTTCTGACGTGAATGTTATTGTTTATAGATATACTTTGCATCGTATATTGACTGTTGTGCTTAGTTGTCCAGTCATAACTTAGTCTCAAAAGAGCCAAAAGAAACAGCTGATCCACCTACTGTCACCTGAATAAACAGACAATCTTAATTTCCCATCTGCATGCTTTTATAAGTTCTGTTTAATCCAAGAAACTAAAATCGACATATGACACAGCTAAATTAAACTAAACGTATTTGAGACAACTTAAAGATTACATTTTATGGTAGCTAAATCAGAAGACAACAGTTTGGTTTCGGCAAGTAAGTATTAAGTTTACGGTGTTAAATTATTTATTTTATATATTTATACAATTAAGTGTTGTATTTGGTGAGTGTTCAGTTAAATGCAAGAAGATTTAGTTGCACCACTGAAAGACAAATTTAGAAAAAATTTAAAAAATCTTACAATCAGTATCTGAAATTGAAATTTGTAGAAAACTTTTCAAATCAGTTTGTGAAAACTTATTTGTTTAAAAATTTTAAAGTGGGCTTGTATTTGGAATAAAGTAATTTAAAATTACTCACATCATAGGTTTAAATTTTAAATTCATTAAAAGACTTAACAATTAAGTGTCAAATGATTTTACACAATGCTAAAGTGCGACACTGCTTAAAAATATCTTGCTGCAATAATATAGGAATTTTTCTGTGTAAAATAGTGTTATGTTCTTCTATAGCACATCAAGAAGTAACTTAAACAGATGGATATTCAAAACAATATTTTCTTGAGTTTGGGTGTCATATATATATATACACGCACACACACACACAAACAGAGAGAGGCGAGACACACAACACATGGATATTCAAAGCAATATTTTCTTGAATATATATATATATATATATATATATATATATATATATATATATATATATATATATATATATATATATGTGTGTGTGTGTGTGTGTGTGTGTGTGTGTGTGTGTGTGTGTGTGTGTGTAATTGTTAGCGATAAAGTGATCACTTTTGAAGGCCACGTTGCTTACAGTTATAATTGTAAAATACTATTTATTGCGACCTCATACGTTATTTTTGAGTTGAGTATAATCTTCAAGTTGATTGTTACTAAGGTTACCTAATGTGTTTATATTAAAACGTGAAAAAAGTAACTAGAGCTCCGACAGTACTAATTTCATCCCGGGAACTTACGCTAGCATATGCGTACACACACGCACATAACTTCTAGATGTTGTAATTAGCTTTTATAAGATTTTTAGTAGGTAGGAATCTGAGCAATCACCTAATAGTTTGGTGCATTACTACTTTATACTAGCAAATATCACCCCCGCTTGTAATATACGTCGCTGATACACGTGTAGGAAGACTTTAGTTGCAGTATACGTATAAATAATTTAACGGAAAATCCACAACTTAAAATATAAAGCCATACGTAATTTTGTAAGAAATATTTCTGAACAATATTTAAACAGTACTGTACGTAATTTCACGGAGAAATTTTCTACCCGTGTCCCAACTCGACCAGTTTACTAGCAAACGAACTCGTGCTGTATTTACTAATGCAATTAACGCCAGCTATTTTCGCAGGAGCTCGTACTAGTGTGTTTATTTTGCTCAACTAGCATGTGGTGTGCTTTGTGGAGTATTCGCTCGCGTCCCTTCTCTAAACATCTCTTGTATCTGCGGTACTTTACAGTTACAACTGCTCGTATCATACCCGGACACTGGTTCGCCACACTAGTGCAGGCAAAACTAACACTTTCTGATAAATTGCTACGGCAGGACATAAAAAAACTTTGGCGTACTAACGGTAGTTTTACGCTCGCATGCACTCGTAATTTCGAACAGGCGATAAGAAACGAAAAAAAGTTTACAATAAATAACAATGGAATACAAATTTATTACGTTTTTTGTTTAATTTTTTTTAAACGTGTAGCTGACTTCGATATTGGACATTTTTAAAGAGAGAAATTCGTAATCTTCAAACAAGAACTGATCTGATCTATGCCGCAACTGAAAATGTGTGACCATGAACTTCGTAAGTTTCTCTTATGATCTAACTGCATTTACCGCATTACTTTTTGTATATATCACGATACTCAATCGTATCCTTGAAGACCCGGGTTCAAATCTGGCTCCTGACATCGTGACGTTATACTGATATCACGCCAGGCGAACGTTGGGATGGTTCTTTAACATAGAACAGGGCAGATTCCTCACAAAATTCCCGTCCTCATATAGTGAAGTAAAACATTTCGGTTAGTGTGCAATAGTTTTGTCTTATTTTAGTTCTTGTGAAGGCTGACATTAGGTGAGTATGAGGCAGCTATAGAATGACTGTTCAAAGAAAACGGAAGATACCCAAGAAAACCCACCGACAAATGGCATCGTCCCGCACGATTTCCACATGCTAAAATGAAGGTTGCCTTCGAATAAATGTTTATGTAACCGTTTGTAATGACTTCGCTGTCAATGAAACGTAAAGGCCGAAACAACAAAAAATTGTATAAAATATTAGCACTCTAAACATTGCGATGTTAAATCGTATTTTTAAAAAGCCTATCGGGATTTGACGGTACCAATTTATAAAAATATTAAGTACAAAAATAAAACTTAGGCTTACACTTTTCATGATAATACTGTGAATACGTCAAAAAATGGATATCGCACGTGTTTTAATAAAAAAAATTATATTCGAATGCAGTTCGTAAACAAATAAGTTTATGCAGATAATGCGATTTCAAAGATGGTGCTTGTGATAGAAGGAAATAGCAAAAGTTCAAATTGACGAACAGTAAACTCAGTGATGAAATTCGTCCAATCAGTTGGTCTGACTGTAGACTTGCCCGAATGACATTCGGTATTCCACAACATACTTTATCACATAAATTATTTGTTATGAACTACTAAGTTGGAAACTACGAAGGTTAAGACGGAAATTTTTGTTAAAATAATTTATGATGCATATAGTTTAAATGATATAAGGGTTTATTTACGTGATCTTTGAACAATTACAGCAACGGGATAGCATTATTAACTGAATAGTTTTTGTGGCAAACGACATTCTACGCTCACAACGGTTCAGTTTATAGTTAATTAGATCTGTTCTAAGTGAATTTGTTGAAGAGTACCTACTGCCGTATGAAAAAAAAAAATGTTTTATCTCAAATATGTTTTTGCAATTTACGTTTCACAGTAAAATAAAGAACGAATATTCATCAAGATATTTTCCGTTGAATATATGGGAAAGATGTTTTTGGTTTTTTTTTATGCGGGAAAATGCTTACTGATTTTCTTTACTCCAAAATTAGGTATTTAAAATATGTCGATAAATTACTGCGTTTTGTCGACGTTTCTGTGAATTATCTTTTAGACGTACTTAACGTCTCGTTGGATGCGAGGTCATTTGAGACGAAAGAAGTGGTTTAGAGAATCAGAACGAGAAAAGATGTGACAAGAATCAACGACGAGAAACCCTCCAGCCTTCGCGTGAAGTTGTTTCGGGCAAACGAAATAAAGACGTACGAACAGGAGCCGGATCCGAGTCCCCCATAATTAAAATCCTGTGTTTTTACCACTGCGTCACATCACTTGGTAAACGCCGCTGTATGTATATAAACATAATTTCAAGTGATAAATGTGAAGATTAGCTACTCTTCGGAACCCGGCCATAACTCGTGATTTTAGAGGTACAGTTTATTAATAAAAATTTGTTCTATAGTGGTTAGACGTAGTATACGTAAAAACAAAATCGTTCGGTTAGTCAGGTTGCGTTAGATTAAGTTGGACGAAACCTAACCTAACGAATTCTTTTTTGCGTATGATTACTGTAGAACCATTTTTCATCAGTAAACAATGCCTCTAAATTCAATAGTTTGGCATTTGCCAGTCGAGTAACTCATTCGACGATATCGCAGCGATGTGGTAATGGCGCAGATGTATGATCACTAGAGATGATGGTATATTGCGAAAACGTTTCGAGCCAACATGCCCTTAAAACACTGTAGTTTCTTGTGACGTGCATGACCGGGTGATGTACGTCGGACACAACGTAGCTGTCTGCAGGCCAGTAACAGGCATCAAATATTACAACAGCGGGATTCTTATTGGCGATGTCAACTAGCGTAACAGCTCCACGTACAAGCGAAAGCCAGTTATCTTCTGGTAAGCTGAACGTACGTTGAAACCCAGCAAACAGTCAAGTTTTCCCGTCATCTCTAATGATCACGATCACTATCGTCGCTAATTGTTGAATAATAGAATTTTCAACTTGTGTCAATGGCTTGCGCGTACACTTACAGCTCTGCTTCGTAATTATTGGCAGCACGTTATTGTTAGAGCAGCGATTTTATGGCGAAAAGATTTTTGCAACATTTGGTTTCGATGCGTCATGTGCACATCTGCAGCTCTGCTACATCGTCTGTGGTTGGATGATTTTACTTTCACTTGCCTTGGCAAATTATAGACGTATAGACTCACAATAATCTTATTCTGATTGGTGCAGTCAAATGAGAAACATGTCTGAACAAAGACACGCTGCCAATAACCTTGAAACAGAACTGCCGATGTGCACGTGAGTCACTGAAACAAAGTGGGGCAAAATTCTTTTCGCGACAAAATCGTGGCCCTAGTGATTGTGTGAAGACTTACCTCATTTGACAGTGCCAATAGGGTTGTTGATTTGCAGGTAGAACTGCATGATGCTAGGAGTTTTAGATAGGGACAGTAATTTTCGACGGAAAGAATTTTGCCCCTCTTTGTTTCGGTGTCTCGCGTGCACACCTGCAGCTCAACTTCATGGCTGTTGACGTAGTTTTTTGTGCAGGGTCGTTTTTAATTTAATTGTGCCAATCAGCACACGGATAACTGTGACACATCACGTCTGTGATTTGTGGGTTTAACCTCCACACGCTGGGTGTTACGGCATCCAATCACTGACCACGAAGCAGAGGCGCACGTTGGGCACTGAATTTTCGCGAAATTTCCTATCTCTATGCATGACGCTAGGAGTTATAAACATCCTATGAAGCATAGGTGCAGGTGTGCACTTAAGGAACAAAAACAAGTTGGCACAAAATTCTTTCCACTAATAATTCAGTTGTTCAAACAATCAGTTTCAACCCACATAGTATATAACCTTTACACGGCAAAACTCAGGAACACACCAGCAGACTGTGATTGTATTACATTGTGGAGTGAGTTCAGTTGGCAATAATTACATCCCATACATACTAAATACATTTCAAAGTGACTACAAAAATGAACACTGCCAATTACTTTGACGAAGTCATTGCGGTGCTGGCTAATTCACGTTACAAGTATGCTGGATAAGACATCCAAATATTTTACAATATTTACGCACAAAAATATTTACTGCGTTCGTTCAGTATCTTATGCCAATTAGTTACAATATATGATGTTGCATAATATCATGACATTATTTTTGAGAAACAATCCTAACATCAAGAGGAACAAACACATTTTTACTGGTCACGCGAGCTAGGAAAGGTCCTGGCGACGTGCAGAGGGGAAAATTTTCTCCTCCTCCTCCTGCCCCTAACCAGCGGAGGTGTGCGCATCTGCTGATTGGTTGTAGCTGCTAATGGCACACTCAGGGCTCAGTCATTTCCTCTCTTACTGCCTGGGGAGGAAATGTGGGGCGGGTAGCTGCACAGTAGATACCATTTCATGTCTGCTACGCCACTCTCTCAAAACGTTTCTTAGACTGCGGGACCAGTATGTACATAGGTCCAAAAATGTGCCACTTCTCTACAGTTCACAGTACCTTATGTATACAAAGTGTATAGCGTACAGGATGGATCGAGTTACTGTAGAATGTCATAACAGCTATTATTGGTAGCTATATATCAGACGAATCGTATTTGATTGGTCGGCAGGCATTGTCCGAGGTAGTATTCTACAGTTACACGATACACCCGTGCACCATACACTGTAAGTTATAAGTGAGAGAGAGATTTTGGTCAGCGTTTAACATCGAGGTATTCAGCGCTGGTAAAGGGTGACATGAGGTTAGTATGGAGCAGCGCCGGAATGAAAGGGTGGTGGAAATGGGAGATCCTCGAGAACACCTGCTGGCCAACGGCATCGTCCGAAACGATTTCCACATGCGAAAATCCGGAGACTGACCCCTACCTGGAATCGAACCCGAATCGCCTTGGTGGGAGGCGAATGGTCTGACCATTCGGCCACCGCGGGCTCTGTAAGTCATGAGACATAACATTAAGGTAACTGTGTGTTTTCGGGCTTATGTTCATAACAGTTTTTGTTCATTTTGTCGAGGATTTCCCCCCAAATATATTGACACGCAATTTTGCAGCAGTCAAAAGTTGATATCCTGACATTTTGCAGATTCAACGACCTGCCGGCTAGTCCCAAATATTACGGTTTTCAGCAATTTGTTCTTTGATTTTTGCTCCAGTGAGTGAACTGTTGTACCAAGAGGGGGATTTACAACGACCCGTCACTTTCGCCTGTCATTCGTCCGCCCGCCAATTTTTGGCATTCTCCGACCGTCAGAAATGCTAGCGATTTATAATAACGTGTCATCCGTTCGTTGTGATTCCTTTAACTTGCAATGCTACCAATGTACGAACTGAAATCTTCTGTGGGATATAAACAATTACCTAGCGGCTAATAATGGCAACGTCTGTTTGTTTGGTCTTTTAATTTTTCCCGAATGCCAAAATTATCTCTATCGTATTTTAAAATGAATTGACAGTACCATATAACAAAAATTAAATACATCAGAGCATTCTTATTTATATTTAAACATTGAAATGGCCGTTGTCACCTTTAGAAGGCTGTAATCTCCCCCGTCTGTCCGTAAAAAGTTAAAGCTTGGCAAGCTTTCAACGGACAGATGGACATAATTATTCCAGACTCCTTACTGGCTGGAAGTCACGTTATCGACGGACGGATGATGGACGGACGGGCGCGACGGATCGTTGTAAATCCTCTTCAACTCGCAAAACGTGAGAGTCGGTGGGTATTTTTATTCAGCTTCGGTACTGGTTCAGAGTTATCAAAGACAACTTCTACTAACAGTGGCTGATCGCGGAAGCAGCACAAAAGTACACAAGTTCGAAATGTAACGTCTTTCAAAAGAATTCGCGAAATTTTCGGCTCTCTTTGTACGAACACGAGTGGATGTGCTTGTTGTATGGAAATATAAACAGTAAATACAATGGAAGAGCGTGAACATGCGGAGTGATACAAGCTGCCGTTTTAAAATGAACAGAATGGAACACCGGTGAAAGTATACTGCTTATGGATTATTATATTCTATTACTATTTAGTAATATTTAAATAGTGAAGGTTTTTCTTGGGGACGTTTTGTAGAATGTAACAATATTTACATGCCGTGTACATGGGGAGAAGCTCTAAGAATCTAAAATAGTGATTTCACTTGATTTTTTATTGCATATCATGCTCAATGCTCTCATACTTCAATATCTCTCATATATGAGCCAATGTTCGAATCCGATTGTCGGCCTTGTTTCACTCTGTATTCTTTCTCCAGAAATAATTCTGGTTTTGTTTTTGACAGTTCTGAAAGCTGTCACGTGAACAATTCATCCTATGAGAGACGTGTATTTAATTTATGTACCCGGCTGTCTGACAGCGGTGTCTGTGTACGACCCACGCGATGAGAAAGGTCTTACTGTTACCATGGAAACAGCTGTACAACAGGATTGACACCACTCAAAAAATCACGCGAGATAGAATCAATAAAATATATTTTATTGTGTGTATGTATTATATACATGGGGCTTAGAATGATAAAGGTGTATATGTCACGTAAAGTAATTTTCACATAAACGAGTAATTGCTTTTACATATAAAATACAGCGCCCGTTTTGATTTTCACTTCGAAAATTTAGTAAAAAAAGCATAATAATTGTAACGAAATTTCCTTTTGAAACATGTTTGTTATGAAAGGAAAATGAACCACTTAATAAAAGTGACTTACCCCACCATCATTCTAAGCCCCTCATATATGCGCGTGTGGGTTCTATCTGGTGTATTATTTATTTTTGTTTTTAAGATATATTTTGGTAGTTCTATAAACTATTGTTAACACTGAAGCAGTGTTTTCTTGTCTCTGGTAAGGTTGATTCACCTACAGCACTGTAAAAAAACTTCCTTGAATGTTTAAGAAGTTATTATCCCAGACGCAGTATGGATGGTACAGTTACCATACTTCGTCCTGTAAATATGAAAACTTTTACAGTTGTTACAATACAAGTCTGGTAACTTCAGTATACATTTGACTGTTTTATAATTAGTTTCAAGAGTGCTACCATGGATGTCTGGGAAACTATTCTACCATACCTACTTTCTTAGCGCTCCTATACGCGCGCCTGGTAAATTTACAATTTATTTTTTAGAGTGAGGCTACGACGAGTTTGGTATAGGAAGGCTTTAACCATTAGTTGCGTTGGTGTCTTAAGGGCTTGTTCCCGAATTTTTTTTCAGACTGGTGCCAATAACTCAAATATTTTTAACCAAAAGTTTTGAAAAAAATTAGAGTCAATGTGCAATCGCACGATGCACAAAACTGTGGACGAGTTTTTTTTTAAATAATGTACCATTCGCCAGCAAAAAAATAATTTCCTTCATTTTTGCTTATTTTTACGACGAAAAACGTGGTACTTTGGGTAATGAAATCTAAAAACCCGTTCAGTGTAATTCTACAAAAAAATTCAGCTACAAATCATAACATATAAGTGTCAAAACTATGCACCGAAATTTTGATATGAGTATTAGGTAGCAATAAAAAAATATTTTCGAAATCACTGCAAAACTCCGTAACAAGGCCTTAAAGAGGTTCCCTACCTGCGCTTGGAATGCGTTGCAGCAAGTTGCGAGTATTCATTGTTTGACGGAACTACTCAACGCGTTTCAAAATGGTTCGTCTACGAAAAGAACACACACGTCAATGTATGACGCGATAAGCTCAAACATTCGGACGCGTGTTTTAAATATGGTTTTCGGGCCTCCCAAAATGGCTAAAAAAGGCTTTTTCAGACTGCCGTATCTGAGATTATAGAAACGAAAATCTAAAAACCCACAAATGGAAGCACGCGTTGCACTTTAAACTATACTTTTCACAAATAAAATGATATGGTCACCGCTTGAAGTCCCATAGGCAAATGAATACTAGTACAGATCTACGCGCCAGTTGAGTGGCTTGCACGTAGAGGTCAAACTACTTTACACACGTCGGCCGCCGGCGACCTTGAGCTTTATCGATTTTCTGCCTCACACACACACACTCAAACGCATTCTGTATAGGGAACCGCCTTAAGGGGCCAAATAAATATGAGATGGTAAAGTGAAGATATTTTTTCAACACTTCTAGGTCTTTAGAGATGGTGAGGTGTGACATGACGTGAGCAGTGCCGGAATGAAGTAGCTGGGGAAACGGAATATCCCCGAGAAAACCTGCTCACGAGCAGCATTTTTTCTGTCCAAAATACTCATTTATAATTTTTTTCCTTAATTTGATCCTTATAGGAAATTTTACTCAACTCAGTACAGAAATTGATTTTTTCCCGAAACCGATACACTGAGGTGTTACTGAGCCACACATAATATAACATAGAAATCATTATAGAGTAAACTGACCGTAAAGGCGTATCGGATATACCTTAACATTCTGATAAACCACTTTGCAGACTTCATAAAATTTAGAAAAAATATCTTTACATTGATTTCAGTAGGTTACCAGCAGAGAGCTGACCAATGCATCAATTATGTGACCACAAATAGTTTACCATGTTTCTGGTACTAAAATACGAAACCTTCGTAGGAATGCCAATAAGATCAAATATCATAAATAAACATTTTAAAGCATATTACATACAGAGAGGTAGATTTCATCTGATGTTCTTTCACTAATGTTGTATTCAAATAGGAAAACACACGGAACTACATGCAATGAATAGCTACCAACCACACAAGCAGTAAAGTACACAACTCTTGTTAATGGTGACATATTATGCAGTAATAATTAGCGATTTTTTTTTTAATATTAAATCTTTAGTGCTCGCTTTTTCCCGAATGACTTATATCACGAGGTATCGTAGGTTTATTCTATTTGCTCCCGCCGGATCTATATACATTTAAGCAACTTAAATATTTCATAGTGTACGAATATTCTTTTGAAAACTCTCATAAAAACTCTCATACTAGAAACGCAGGCAGTGGCGTACCAGAATCCTCATTGTCCCGGTTAAATGTAAAAACAAGTATGACGGAAAAAGAACATCGGAAACGTAAATACTACATTAGAACCTAGCAAACACGCAACTTTTCTCGCGATAAATCACACACACACACACACACACTCTCTCTCTCTCTCTCTCTCTCTCTCTCTCTACAACGATCTTACAGGCGTCGCCTACCTCCTTAGAGCTAGACAGACAGAAGCAACAGAGATATAAGGGCGACCTTGAAACGCGCATAAAATGTCGCATCGCCCCAACGAACCAGCACTGAACCATCGTGCAAGATCCCCTCCCATCCATTGTTACTATGGGACTTTAAGCGGTGACCATACAATTTTAATGGTGGAATGTCTGTGGCAAAGTTCAGTGCATATTGCTTAGATAACAATCATCCGGTTAGTACATTTTGAATTACGGCAGCCTGCAACTGCCGTTTTTTATCATGTTGGAAGTGAAGTGAAGAGATTTTTGGTCAGCGCTTAACTTCGAGGTCTTTAACGTGGGTGAAGGTGACATGACATGAGTATGGAGCAGCGCCAGAATAAATGGGCGGGGGGAACGGGAGATCCCCGAGAAAACCCACCGACCAACGGCATCGTCCAGCACGACTTCCACAAGCGAAAATCCGGGTGGAAGGCTTAGCGTAGTTTCTTAACAATGATAGGATGCACTTGTCCGAAAAGTGTTTTCTTAACGTACATTTGTACAACGGGAATATATTCAAAAGCTGAAATTCATAGTTCATTTTTTTGTTATTCAAACATCATCCAATTATCTGCTACAGGAAGAAAACATAAAACTCATTTGGTAATACTGTTTACTTAACTTGCAAGTACACATAAAATTACTAAGTAATTAAAAACCTTGTAATAGCTCAACCCTAACTGAATTAAAAAAAAAATTCTACAAATACAAATGTTGTTTGTATCTAAACAGGCCGTAAAATTAATTATGAAACATTAAAATTGGGTGACTGGTTAACGAATTTAGTCTCACCAAAAAATATACCACTATGTATATAATATTTATTATTATTTGTTAAAGAACTACAGAACTTATTGAAAAGTGTGTAAGAACAATTTTTTATTCAGTAAAATGAGATATAAAACATTAAATTCGGAGAATTCTCAAGGATATAACCAAAACTATGCAAATGTTTTAAATATACCTGTAATAAAGTTCAGCAATCAAATTTAGGAGACAAAGTGCATACTTGATATGATCTGGATCCTAGGTTCACATGTTTCGTAATAATTACGTATTTACTAGCACCTGAAAATATGAAAACACATTTAAATTTTCCTGAGTAAATACTCGACTGCATACTACATTGACCACTCAGATTTTCTTGTATGATGCTTGTTTGACAGGTTATATTAAAAAGGAAGCAATTTCGTGCTTCTGCTGAATTCCGAGTAACGTACATGGCCCCGAGTGCAGAGCTCGTCTGTATATTAGTAAGGATGGGTAGATTTTGAAGAGGCTATGTGAGCACAACCACATATTGATTTCACATATTGTGAGAAGTTGCCTTCGTTCCCAGAATTCTAGGGGGTAGAGCGCATGTACGCTTCTTGGTACTCTGAAGTCCGGTAATATCTGTCTTCTACATAGTCTTGTAGTGTTCTGTGAAATACAGCGGTATGTTTTCACAGAACAACTTCATTTCTATATCTTCACTATATTATTTTCCAGAAGACCGCTCCGTATACGATTGAATGCACAGTACGATAAATGAAAAAGTAAACTATTAATGTAAAGTATAAAAAGGAACGAAATGATTTCTTCACAATCTTCTCAGGGAAAAGAATATATAGTTATATTACGCACAGGTATATTTTCCTTGTTACATATACACACAGACATTGAAAAGGTCATCCGATGAGTATGTAACGTCAGCAGAGCTATACATTTTCCTTAATCTACTGTAACCATATGTTCCCGTCCATGAAGTAAAATGCGAAGGATTATTGCGTTGACGCAAAATAAGTGGCGAAAATGTATGTACTTGTTGGGATACCTTTCAGGATTCCCCGATTTCGATTTGTTTCCCACTTGTGTGCCACGCCATGTGACATACATAATCATTGTCGTGCTTAAATTTTAGTTTGTATTTAATATGAGACTATTTTGTAGATAGACAAATTCTGCAGTTTGCAAAAGACAACATTGAATGTTTCGTGAAACTTTATTTTTCAATCACATTAAAATCACGATCTTAACTGCAAAGAAGTGCTTTGATAATTTACGAATCGCGGTAAAGAAATTTTGGTTTTACAGGGAAAAGTTTTATATCTATTTTCGTTATTGCATGTACCAAAAAAATTTAAACCATGAATCTTAGTAATATTGCAACTAACTTTGCCAATAAGATTATTGGTTAACTATTTATGTGGCAACAAAGTCTTTGTTAATATTACCATATATTTTTTAACAAATGTTTTAGATTGCACTGGTTCATATTTAAACAAAAATAGTTTTGGCGCAAAAAAATTATATGCAGTGTAAGAGAAAGTGTTTTTTTGCACAAATAACAGAGAAGATGTATATAGACTGTTTACGTTAACGTAAGATCTTCCGAAACTGTGCATTCCTTTACGTACTGCGGGGGCAGGTATCTACAGGCGGTTCGCGATGAAATGAGCACTTTTGAAAACATTCATATATAAAATAATGATTAAACTATATTATTTGTTTTACCGCATATGTTAATTGTTAAATACGATATAATCTATACCCTTTGATTGTTACGTACACATTTTTGTTTCCATAAAAATTTGGCAGGCAAATATAATATAACTGAAAGTAAAAACATGTTACTAGGGTTTCACAAGTGCTCATTTGTTCCCGAATGGCCTATAGGCGCATGTTATAGTTAAGGGCGCCGCCTAACCACGCGTGAGAGGCTCAAAAGAGACGGAGCAGTAAGGTCGACCTAGAAGCGAACATCAAACGCCGTATCGCCTCAACGATACAAGTGCTGAACTAGCGTGCAAGCTTCCCGCCGAACGGTTTTTACTATGGGACATTAAACGGTGATCATATTATTTTACTGGTGGAAAGTCAGTAACTAAGATCAGTGCAGGTCGCAATCTGAGTTTCACATACATCCGGTAAGTACATTTTGAAATACGGAAGTATGACAAGCTCGTTTTAGCCATGTTGGAGGGCTTAGAACCGTGTTTTTAACGAGCGTGATGTCTGAACAATGAGGTTACGACATTGTCTGAAGTTTGTTTTCTTTCCATACGTTAGCACAATGAGCGCACGTGGAATATTTTCGTAGAAAAAAAAACCAGTTTACGAACACACTGCAAAGCATGTTAATCGTGAGGAAGGCGACTGCTTGCGCCTAGATTTCTGCAGCCCGCAATACTCTTATTCCCACTCGGTTGCATAATCTCGTCATCTTAGCCACCAAGACTTGTGCCTCGGAGAGCGCGATATTCAGCTTTGTTCACTAACGTCTCTTGCAACTTTGCAGGCTTTTATTTCTGAGGAAAAAAAAATGTTCACAAACAAACAACGTTCCTATTTTTCGTTTTGTAACTTATTTCAGAACATTCTCTATATAGACACACATACGTACCGTTATACAAATTGGCATTTCGTTATCCTCGACAAGACAGTCATCAAAGCATTGGTGGTGTGCATGCGTGTGTGATGGAATGTAAAATTCATCAGCAGCAAAATCTTCACTGTGAAAAGAAAACACGGCAAATGTATTTCCCTTCAGTGTGTAAAAAAGTTATACACTTTTATTTTCATTTCTTACTACTTTCGAAATAATAATTTACAAATAGCCTAACTATTACATATTTAATTTAATGGCGCACATAAGTCTCATATTTACCAGGTTTTTGACATTATTGTATTCTCAGAATAAATGTCACAATTTTATGCCTTAAGGAGGAGTGTTAGATAATTTTTTTTCTGTATTTTTCAGTTTTCGAGCCATAACGTTTATTCACGCAGTGTTATCAAAACTTTCTCTTTGGTAGGGCATTGTATATATTCTTAATAAACTGCTTGACACAAATAATAATGGGATCTTTGATTAATTTGTCATGCAGAATCATTGCAATGGAATTAAATGTTAACTTTAGAGACTGATAACAAATACAATATAAGATGAACATATAACAATATTATGATCTCCAAAATTCATCACAATTGTCTTCTATGCCTCAACATTACCATATTTACCAAAAATATTTTAAAACAAAAGTTTTTGCAGGAAATCTATAAAAAAGTTAAGCATCTTTATCTCCTCACATAAAACACTGACACATTCCAGCAGGTGATTCCTTGTGAAAAACAAAGCCGGAAATGTATAAGACACTTTGTACGTTATCGTGATATTACAGGAGTAATTCGCCTTTGAAAATCAAATTTTAAAACTTTGATTTCCCCCACAAACCGAACAGTGATTGACGTATAGTGACAAAACTCAAATTATTATTTCAAGACAATAAGGCCGATAAACCTACAGTAAACGCTAGTTGATTTTTTTCTACCTTACGAAAATAAAATGCGTGGCCTCTCATAAATTTCTGACAACTGTTTTAGCGTCAGGATATTCCAACATTTAAGAGTTAATTATTTGGAAATGTGATCTTAGAAATAAAAAAGGTCCTCTTGTAGTGACTGTCTAGGACTCGTAGTTTTCGTGCAAAACGCACGTCAAATTTTGGTGTGGTGAAACAGAGCCTAGCGTGTATGCAACACGACGTACACAAGTGTCTGGTTTATTCCGCAGCGCCGCACAAACGATGGTGGACATTCACTGTACCGTGGTTTAAATAGCTCACATAACCGCAATCAAACACTTTATTCCTAGTTTAATTTGTGTTTTTTTTAAGAATATATAAGTGTGCTAGTGAAATAATGAGTATTTTATAATGTTCTTTAAACTGCTCGATAAAGCTCCAACGTTACACAAAGAATTTGCATGTCCGTGTCAGCACAGACGGTAGTCTACAACAACGGAGATGGGTAGGACAGTCTCTTCTCGAATATTTATTTCGATTTACGTTAAATGTGTTGTTTGTTAACATGTGCCATTAACTCTTCCAGTATTTAACACACATACACCATTGAAATAAAATTTTCAAGGTAGAGTTTTAGCCTTAACTATCACTTAACAGTTAACGAGTGTTCATATTAGATAACAAATATGTTTTCTGCAATAAACCGTTACGGTGTGTAAAATAACACAATACTGCACTGCTTGTGTAAAACTGATGTAGCATTTGTTTTCACATGCTTGAGTAATAACTGACATTTAGGAAATCTGCATTAAATACCAGACAGATACAACTATAGGGTTGAGAGATAGGGAAGGTACGGAAAAGATGTTCGACGTATCACTACTGACGTGAAATCACGTTACTGATATGCGATTGTAATGAAAGAGTATTTTAGAACCTAAAATTTGACTACAAGTTTACAGCAGGGCTATTTCGGTACTGATAAATCCAAACCGTCCACTCCCTTTGAAGTGGAAGAGCTAAATATTCCAAAATTTTTCTTCTCTCTTTGCATGTTGCACAATTTTCAACACAACTTTCTGGTAGAGAAAGGCCTAAGAATGTCTTTACAAATTTAAATGACTTGGTGGCTATTAGTTTATCTATTCCTGACGTCAATTTTAAACCGAAAATGCATAACGTATATCAAAAAGTAAACCATGACCTTCATCACACGCCGACATACGTTTGAATCACTGACTAGTTCGTGGTTCGTAGATTTTTATTCATCTTAATAGTAGTATGACTAAAACAATAAAAACTAAGACAATTATAATTTTCTTCGACGAAGTGTTTTGAATATAACATTTTTAATTTCTTACACCTTCAATAATGTTATTTTTCCTTCTCAATGTAGTATCAGTGCTGGTATCGGCAAAATCTGACAGTGCCTAAAAACAATATCGGCTCCCCTATACTTTACAGTAGTGCCAAAATTACACAAACGGTTTAAATGTCTAACTTCGTGCATTGTACCCAATATATATTTTACTTGCACATTTATCTTCTATTTTTTAACACGCATACACAAATTAAGCTAGGAACAAAGTGTTGGTTAGGTTATGTGAGCTTTTTAAACTACGGTACGTAATATTTACAGCGAATGTCCATCATCGTCTGTGCGGCACTGCGGAATAAACCAGACACTCATATACGCAGTGTTGCCTATACGCTAGGCTCTGTTTCACCACACCAAAACTTAACGTGCGTTTTGCACGAAAACTATGCTTTCTAGACAGTCGCTACACGAGGATATTTTTTATTACGAAAGTCACATTTCCCAATAATTCACTCTTAAATGTTGGACTGTCTTGACGCTAAATAGTTGTCAGCAATTTAAGGGAGAAAAACCTCTTTTATTTTCGTAAGGGTGGATAAAAACAAGCTCTTTATTATCTTAGGTACATAAAAGAACTTTATTCACTTCCTACTTACATGGTAGCGTTAAAATATGTACGTTGTATTATAGTTCACAAAACAAGCAGTTTTTTCTCGTTTATTCAGTGAGTAATTATTTATTAGTTTTCAAATCGGTAACTACCGTGTGCGACATCTTCAACGCACTTAAAATGTCTGGAAGTTCCTAGGCTAGAAATAGTCTGAGGAAACATGCCTGCGTGTTTAATTTGAATAAACAAAGTTAGTTCTATTATTACAGTTTTATCCATCAGTATTTCCCAACATGCGGAACTCAAGAAGAGACACCAGTTAGCAACAGTTCGTTGTTATTTCTCATTCACACAATCTTCTGTGCGGTTGCAACATAGTTCATAAATATATGAACGCTACGTAACAGACCATGACACGTCAGTCATTTAAATATTTCCAAATTAACACTGCAGTGTGCTCGTTGGGGTCAGTTTTTCTACTTTTTTTTCAAACCATTTATGGGATCCGATGTAGTAAAATTGGCATGTAACTTTTTTATATCTGTTTTTATCTAAGCACTCAGATTTGTCTAGACAAGAATGCATGAGGTAGCTAATTAGTTAATTCACCACGTTGCCTTTTAATTAATACACTTGGCGTAGGGTAAAACTCTGTGAAATGTAGGTAAGCACTTTTTGCTTAACGTATTTATGCATCAACTTCTTACTTTCTGAATGTGTTTGAAATGCCTACATCGCATTATGTTTACGAATTTGTTTTGATGCACTTCTTGAAAGACGTTATGATCTTACATATGCCGTTCATAGTTATTTCCTCCTCTTATTTAGTTCCTGCAGGAATTTAAATTTACTATGAAGAACTATGATTGTCACAATCCAATAATATGTTATATTTAAGGTAAAATTATTTACAACGATTACACCGTTTCCAGTAGTTAAATTTTGTTCGTTTCAGACGTCGAAGCAGTTGTTTATTACAACATTCAAAGTCAATTGTGAATAGATAAATTGTAGAGTCGCACAATTATTTAATGAAAATCTTTGGTGTACAAAAATTGATAAAGCACCATTGCAGGCTAAGCGTTATGTGATTGAACTAATATTACTTAACACTGAGTAACTTAGTTCGTCCAAAGAACTAACGTATTAGTAGGGATGTATCAGCCAAGAACTATCATCGGCCCAGTTTAATGTGAAGATACTCATAAAGAAAATTAATGTTTTATATGTAATTATTACATCGTGACCTCGCACACCATCTGAACGTTTATCGCAATGATCCATTCTTAGTAATATTCATAGGCTTGCACGGCCACTAACATGTAGATCTTTGATTATGGGGTTCAGCCACACTGTCGTCGTTTCTCCCTACGTGGTTTGGACACACAAGTCGTCATCTTAGAGTTAGCATAAGTTCTTCTGATATCCAGAAGACAAGCTCTAAATTTCTCTTGTTAAAGCTCACACGAACGATAGCCTAAAAATGATAGTTAACACCACAGTGGAGTAGATAAGTACAAAAGAGTAAATGCTATAAATAAGGGAAGAACTGTCTACGTCCATAGATAACCCGCTGAAAGCAGTGCCTATGCGCCAAGATAGATATGAAACAATAACGCGACTGCAGTAAACGCAATGATATGACTTAGGGACCTGGGAAGTGGTGACAGACAAGATTTTACTGCACTGTACAAACTTGAGCACTGTCTTTGATTCCATCGGCCACGAGCTTATAAGTGATGATGACATTTACGTGTGTGATCGCTCTTCAGGTGGTTCGTCACTCTGTCGTAGAGAATTCGTTACTGGTCAGATGCGTTATACACAGCAGACCACAACATTGTCTGCCAATAAGAAATTTCGTACAAACATACAGCCGTTATGAGCCTTATATTTGCTGGCAGAAAATTACGCGAAATTCGCATTTCTCTAAAAATGGCATTTTGGCAGAAGGCAATGGACCAGTTATTTCATACGAAGTGTCTGTGTGAAAAGTTTCCAAGCGTAGTTCTGATTTAATTACGTATTGCAACAACGTACTCACATTTCGTGCTGTACAGATTGGTCACAAAATCGAATACAGCTCATTCTGGTTTCTGCCATCAAGTACACCCAGTGCATGTAACTGATGATGCTATTAAATTCAATCATCAGATGAGCTTTGCTACGGTTTTACGTTATCAGTCACCGAGCCAAGTAGGGCAATGGTAACACGCTGGACTCGCATTCAGGAGGAGCCGGGTTCGAGACCCGGTTACGGCCAATCCTGATTTCGGATTTCCATGGTCTTCCGAAATCGCTCCAGGCGAATGCTTGGATGGTTTCTTAACAAAGGCCATGGTCGACTCCTCTCTCAGTTTCTGTCATTGTAGTAAGTTGTAAGTCACCGTCTATTAGAGTGCATGGTAGATAAATGTACTCTGAAAACATCAATTGATTTCTACGCTTTTTTCGAAGCCAATATGGATAGAATACTCAATGACAATGCTAGATAATTGTATTTGCCAACTTTATGAGTAAATATTTATCCAGAATTACTAATTAGTTACGCGTGATCTCTGGCGCCGCAGTTAAACACACGAGGTTCCGGCGTCAGAGATTGTGCCTCAGAAGTTCGTAACACTGGAAACAATTTTGTTTAAAACGTTGGCTAAAACTATTGTCTAGGATTGCTTTTGTTTAATATTCGCAAATTGGCTTCAAGAAACCTATAGTTATAGATCAATGGTTTTAGCGTTGAATTATGTACCACGCCCTCGCTGTCGACGAGACATAAAACCCACTTACCTTACCTTACCATTATTAGTTTAAACATGTGTATCATTGCCATACATGATGCTGTTGACCGCCTCTGTTATCCGAATGCATAATATAATGTACTATCCACGCGTGCATTACTAAGCCTATATTGGTAAAAATTGAGTTTCGCTAGCACAGCAAAATACAGTTCTATAATACGAATAACGAAGGCTGTGCGGGACAGATCACAAATTTCTTGTGAACGGAAGTGGATTACCGTATCAGGTGTGTTGAATGAAAGAGCAGTTATAATTTTTCACTCATGTATTTTACCCGTAAACAGGCAAAATGAGTGAACGTAAAGTCTAAGAATTTTACATGTGTTCTGTATAAAAGAAACGAAGAAATCAAGTTAGTTTTTATAATAGCTGGTAACAGTTTTACTAATGCCATACTCATAATACGTAGCCGAAGAACACCAGATTGATAGGCTATGGTGTTCCATATATGCGTGTGTTGTACGAAATGTTTGCCTTGCGTCACATTATTGTATTCATGTCTTTGTCATTTTACTGCACATTTTTATTCGCATTCAGTACACAAGTATTCACTTCAAACAACTGGGGGCTATACTAATTTAAGTTCCCTGAACAAACGATTTTATTTATTTATTCTCCCGAAAGAAAGAACGAAGCTTCGTTGTATACATAGCTGGCTTCTCTTTTAAAGCCGTAAAGTGAACATTAACCTACAGCGAAATTATCCTCCCTGGATTGTTTGTACGCTTCTTGCAGTAGTGCTGGCGAGACCGCGCTAACTTGCCGCATTTTCTCCAGCGAACGAGAAAAGTAATTAGCCCGGCTGTATACTTTTAATTACACTTTGTAGGGCACAGTGGAAGACGTGCCATGTTAATGGCCCTCGGGAAGAAAAGCTCTACGCTACGTCTCATTGTCGAGCGTTTTCGATCCCTTGCTATGGCCTGGCTCTGACGGAGAGTTTCTTTAGCTCCACATAAAGCCTGCAAAATCTTAAGGCGACGCGGTGTTCCGGGCAACAGCGTTATTTTGTAGACGTAATGAAGCCAATTAACGCAGGCACTAAAAGCAAAACAGCTTTTTCGTGAACGAAATACTAAACCCATGAAAGTGTTTACCACTAAAATAAACATCCGCTTCATTAGGGTGGGGGGGGGGGCGGCCGGTTTACTATTTCTGTCCTAGAAAATATCGTTCGACGCTAAACAACGGTCCTACAATAATTTAAAAAAATTGTGTAAATTATTAATCTGAATTGTGGTAAACGAAAATTTCGTTTTAAGTGAACCAATGTCTGTAAAACCATATTTCTGTGAAACAAATTATTTTCCGTAAGTTTTTTTTATAAGAAACCTTGCAAATTATTTTTGCCGCAAAAATAGTTTGGTTTCATCAAGTGAAAGAGTAACACGTGTGACTAC
The DNA here is from genome assembly GCA_003012365.1 of Medauroidea extradentata. Taxonomy (NCBI): domain Eukaryota; kingdom Metazoa; phylum Arthropoda; class Insecta; order Phasmatodea; family Phasmatidae; genus Medauroidea; species Medauroidea extradentata. Next base: position 22,395 of record PNEQ01078812.1, read on the forward strand.
GAATATAATTACATACTAATGTCAATGTACATTTTTTTTTAAATGTGAACCAAGGTTTTTTTTATAAAATATTTTTCATTGCTGTTACGTAGAGAAAAACAATTCTCTGTGCGTTATTTGAAAGACGTTTTACAACGTTGTTTTTGTTTAAAGGAAGCAGAAAACTTTATATTCGTAAACACTTCCTTTCGAATGGGTTTTCATTTCTATTTTAATCGCTATGTCTACTTTTATATTCATGAATTTGGTCACACGTAAAGAAATATCATGCTCTCTTAGTGGCCTACTAACCTTACTTTAGTCACGAAACTGTTGGCAAAAGATTTAAACAAAATAAAATTAGAAACAAATTACTAGAACTTTTAAGTTAAAGTATGCAAATGATCACTTCAGCATTTTAATTATACTAATAAAATTTATAATGTAGATTTGAAATACTTTCTTTCGGGTCCGAATGTACAAAATAACCTGTCAAAATATTATGTTATTTAACAACACGTAAATTAAAATTTCAAATATATCGTACCCAAAGAGAGTAGCATTTTTAAAACGTAATATTGCATATATTGTAATATAATTTCTCCCTAATAAATAAAACAGCTATAAAGTGTTTATTGATTTTTCTTTTTGTCGATTGACTACGCTAATGCAATTTTTGGGTTTGATTTTACTATCACACTGCTTCGCTACAAACGAATAGTTATTTCTCGATGTCTCGGTTTATTTTTAATTTGTGTCAAGTGCTAATGTACCAAAACGAAAATGACGCAGCTTTTTATCGCTTTGACATAAGCGTGATATTTCATATGACGAATAAACTTGTTTAATCATTTACATTCCCTAACAAATAATGAAATATAATAACTAAACATACGTATATACAGTAATGTTGACACTTTTTAAAATTATCTGGTTTTGCCACGACTTCAGGAAACATAAATTTTGCAGGATGTTAAATAACTTTTCAGTATGTTCATTTTTTTGTTTTAAGTTATATCGTTATCGTTTTATTTTTATGTTCGCTCAGAACAGAAATAGATTCGTTAAAATCCAGCTACAATGTTCTGTGGTTTTAAGAAATAAAAGTAAAGGTAACGATGTAAAAATAACATGTTTGAATGGTATTTACAGTTAATATGTTTATTTTCTATGTTGTTCGAAGCAGTTATTTCAAACATTTAATTAGATTCGTATTCTCTTGGGCTTTTTTTTTCTTTGCGCAAATTAAATCCTGTTTCGTATTTGTGCTCGTTGGTCGCTATTTTATTATTCTTGCACTTAAAAAAATTACCTGATTGAAAATACATTGTGCGTCCTGTTTTTTTTTCTGCCTTGTGTTTGCAGCCTGATTCAGTAAGGACAAAGGACACTGTCAGGACGAAAGAGAAAGCAGAGCGCTCGCAGGAAGGGCCTGAGCAGTTAACTGAGTTTGTCTGAGGAAACGCGAGTAACACTGTTACCTTTAGAAGGATGGGCGTGCGGGGGAGGGGAAGGGGCTTTGTGGGGATGGGAGTACCAACTTAATAAACTTCTCAAATACAACAAACCTGCCGGCTGCTTTGGTACTCCCCTCCCCGCCCGCATCCTGGGGCTGGATGAGCAGAGAAACGTCGAATGAAGAGCGGATACCCTGGGCAACCTCAGAGGAAAGTCTTGACCTTTCAAAGTTTCCCTAACTACATGCACGCATATTTTCATCCGCCGCGTAGTTTTTATTCTGAACAGGAGCATTTATATCTTGACCACTCCTTACTAAAGACCAGACGAACAGGTAGACGACGTAAAGATATATGCTTAAAATAGAAATTTAGGAAAAACACATTTATTGTTTCACACGTAAAATCATTGGAAATACAATTGTACAACTAAAACGTCTGTTTCGCTTCAAAGATTTACTTTCTACAGTAATCTTGGTCTTCCAAGAGAGAATCGTCTGATCAGTATACAGTTTCGTATTTTTCAGTTAACGTGTTTTATCCGTCCTGTATCTTTGGGTTTCGTTAAATTAATTTATTTTTTGTAAGCTTAAGACAATTCAGTTGTTTACCTTTCTCAAAATAATCTTTGTATAGAAATTCTCCCTCCTTAAAGATATAGGTTGTTCGGGATGAAGTAGACTCTGAAATTTAGTCTTTGAAAAATGTCGCTAGCCGTTGCTGAATATAAATCAACATTAACTACAGGTGTCTTACAGCTTGTGTCGTTGAAAGAGTAATTGCGCAACATAATTCTTTGTATTATCCCATTTTAATACAAAATACTGAAACAAAATCAATCAAAATCGACATACCCGTATTTTATATAATATAAAATTTGTTTTATCAACCTATGTAGGTTCATACTGACGGCACAATTCATCTTACACGCACAAACATCAAGGGACGTGTCCAGAGAGGTTAGACATTCACCTTCGTTAGCCGTTAAGTGCGGGTAGATACGAATTGGCGTATAATACACTGAAGCAGGGTTTTTTTGAGTGCTCACTTTATCCTGAACCACCTATATCAAGACACCACCGCCGTATTTATCTTCTGTGTATACTCCATTTCGCACAAGGTAACGTAAGTGGACTTTACGTCTCGCCGACAGCAAGGTCATTAGAAACGGTGACATACGGCTTGGTACAATGACAGGAAGTAGAAGAGGAGTCGGCCATGACATTTGTTAAGGGACCATCCCATAATCTGCATGAAGCGATTTCGGGTAACCATAAAACTGAAATCAGGATGGCCGGAGCGAAGACTCGTACCTAGGACGTGTTACCGTAGTATTTATTACCTCTCTCGGTACATTTCCAACAACTCAATAAAACTTGAAAGTTCCGAAGACACGATTTATTTCAGTATTATACATGTTTTATGCTGTCTGTCGACATTTGTAGTTCTAAAATGAACCGGAGATGTCAGTTTCACCATTTGTTCTGTAAATTTTGTATTGAATTGTGACAAATATCACAACATATTATCAGATATAGCTAGAGATGATTGTTTACCGCGGGAAAACTTGACTGTTTGATGGGTATCGGCGTACGTTCTGCTTAAGAAAAGATTAGTGCCTTCGTTTGTACTTGGAGCTGTTACCCCATTCGACAGATACAATAAGAATCCCGCTAATGTAATGTTTGATGCCTGCTATTGGTCTGCACACAACTAGGGACCTACATTGTGTCAGACGTATTGTAGTGTACTTTCTTAGGATACCTGTGTTATTCCAACTCCCACCATCAAGTATTTATGAATAAAGGGCTCCGGCTAGCTGGGCGGTGTAAGGAGTAGTATCCGCAACAGAATTAAATATAAACATATTACTAGTGTTGTAGTATAAGTTAGTGAATCGTATATTAAGACACAACACTATCGAAGTCCTACAGCGTAACTTAAGGTTCAAACTACTCTGAAAAAAGCATGTAAAAGCAGAACATAGCGTTTAATATTTCCATGGACATATAATTAAATTTGGTGTGAGACGCTAAAATAATTTAAAATCGAAAACTGTAATTAGGTTAAGAACTATACCACAAACATCGGTAAGCCGCCAGTTCAAATACCATTGGCCTACAAACTAATTCAGTCACAACAGTTCTCCATTCTACCACCAATCTTGACTGACATTTTAGTGACCAAGTTGCTACGGCGAAGTTTCAGTACAGTTGATTAGATTGCAGCTACGGCTAAAATATAAGAGTATACCAGATGTATCGGCCTCTTCTCCATAATAGAACACGCTCAGAAGTGAAGTTGGTTCCTGACGTCTTCTTCCAGGTATGCATAACTATACATACACTATTATTCCGGCTCCTTCCTCGAACAGACGTGAATTTCTTGCCACTTCCTTTTTTTACCGCTGCTGACATATATTACAACACTCCATTTTTTTCATCCAAAGTCAAATAACACAAACAATACACTACTACTGAAAAATAACATTAACATTCTCTCTGGAACGGCTCACACCATAATACCAATACTACACACAAAATATCTTTACATGTACATTGAATTTACGTAGCTAATTTACTTATTCAGTTTGTTAATTACTTAGTTTAGTTTATACTAAAATGATTTTCTGTAGGTTCACTAACGTCCAAACGTTATGCTACAGATAGTCACCCAATCATACATGTTGCACGAGACTGCAGTGTTTTCAAGGGTATGTTGGCAAAATTTTGTTCGCGATATACCATCGTTAGAGATTATGGGATATTGCGAAAATGTTTTGTGCTAACACACCCTTGAAAACACTGCAGTTCCTAGCAAAACATATAATTAGGTTATATATTTCTGACCCAACGTAGCTGTCTGTAGTCTAGTAACAGGAATCAAATATTACAATATTGGGATTCTTATTGGGTCAGTCAAATAGGGCAACAGCTCTAAGTACAAGCTAAAACCACCAATCTTCTGGTAAACTGAACGTGTGTTGAAACCCAGCAAACAGTCAAGTTTTCCCGCGATAAACCATCATCTCTAACCATCATCTCTAGTCATTACTCATGAGTCGAGATGGTGAAATTTCGCGAATTCAGTGACCTGCATGTTATAATTAAATATCCTACGCATTCTCAAGTCCGACCATTTTCCACTAGCTGCTACTCAGTGGAACAGCAGGCAATGAGTGAATAGACAGGGCTTGAGTGTGCATAGGATATTTGATTCTAGCATGCAGGTCATCGAATTCGCGAAATTTCACCATCTCTACTGATGAGTTCTTGTTGAATTGCGCAGAACAGGGAATACGTATAGGTATTTTGTGGTGGGCTACAGGCAGAGATAAAGTAACAAGGCAGTTACGGCAAGTCTCGCCTGTTCTCAGCTACTCTCGAGGCTAACGACATCACGTGACTACGCCCGGCTGAAACTAGGGCGACCGCGATCACGTGACTTTTCCCGCCGTTAAAACCAAGGCGGGTTCCTTTATCAGAGATCGGCAGTGTTTGTTTGGCAGCGCGGTCACATTTCGTGCGCTAGTACGTGCATAATGGTTACTCGGTCAGCGTTTCGGTATTTTTAAAATCGGGAAAGTGGTCTTCAGAGATTCAGTGCGGTAAGCAGCGGCGAAGTGAATAGCTAGCTTTCCGACTTCCGCAATGAGTAACAAGTGCCCTTTCGTTATGCTCGATGTATCGAAAGCACCTGTTGATATCATGATCCATCATTTCTTCTGTTTTAATGACAATTACTTTATAATCTTAAACGAGAGCATAGATTGCAAAAGAAACTGTTACACAGTTTTGTCAAAAACAGTGCAGAATATGACTATTTATTTCAAGACAAAGTACACATTAGTTTAAATTAATTATGCAATTCAGGAAAGTATGATTAATACACTATTTAAAAATTCTGTTCAATTTTCTGTCTGGAAAAAATTATACTACACGGTTTTGTGTAGTTGCAACAGCTTTTTTGATACCTGTTACTGCTTAAGAATAAAAAAAATACCGTAAATCAGTAGAACTAATGGATCATGGCCTTAAATTTGCAGTCTATGCATGTATGGAGTGGGTTTTGAACTGTCACAAAGTGTGATGTCACCAGATTAATACGATTATTCGTATTTGTAGAGTATGACCAGAAGGAAAAAAAATCAAGTGTTTGTGGTTGTCAAAACCATTTTGTATCTGCCTTGACATATAATAATTTGTTTGCTAAACAAAATTTGCAAGAGTAGAAAATAGCATAGGCCTATTACAATTAAGATGTGACCAAATCCGATCTTGTATTTAGGGTTTGAAGTGTGGCAAAGTGGAAATTCCTCCTTCCCACACAGCAGGCTGTTGCACTCTGTACAAAAGATAGTTGGCTCCTGCAACGACACCTCAGACAACGGATAGCAACCGAGGCCCGCATACTTACTAAATTCACTTTCTGGCTTTCAATGTATGCTTATACGTGCCAAATTACTTTCGTTTGTCGTGCCTGGAAGTTTACGAAAAACCGAGCGGATAACCTAGGATATTGTTAACATGATAACGAGCCGAGTGTTGTTTTTGTCGGCCGACTGAGCCTATGTTCATACATTGCCATCAGTTGCTTGTAGTTCTGCTGAAACTGGCTTCTTCCTTCTACACTCTCTCTCCATAATGTAGTTCTTCAACTGGGTTATAGACAACGCCCTTATATACTGTGAAAAGTGGCCACTTATGACAGTATTTAAGGCCGTTGCCTATAATCCAGAGCCTTGGCTGGATCAAAGACAGGTAGACACAGTGATTTTTGGTGAAAATAATATTGCAACAAATTTATTTCAGTGTCTTATGTGCACATCTACTGCTTCATGGTTATTGTCAGAATACATTAGTGCAGAGATATCTCACTCATTTTATTGCACCAATCATAACAAGGTTACTGCGACACCACACGTATGTGATTTGTGGGTAGAATGCCGAGACTCTGAGACTTAAAAGCATCCATCACTGACCACCCGGAGAAACTTATTAATTTTTCCCCCTACCCCTTCCACATTTTAGATCCAGTAGCAATATTTTATTTATTTTTTTCATTTATTTGCAGAAAATCACTTTCTTTCAAAATCGATATCGTGAATGGTGACTGTACCCGGCCCAACATTATTTAACATGTAAATGTCTAACCTTCTTTTTGCGAGGGGTCCGAGGCAAGCAAAGTGAAGAGATTTTAGTGTGCATCCAACATTTAGATCTTAAGCGCTGGCAAAGGGTGACATGATGCGAGTACGGAACAGCGCCGGAATGGAAAAGGCGGGGAAACAGGAGATCCCGAGAAAACCCTCCGACCATCGGCATCGTGCGGCAAGATTCTCACGTACGAAAATCCGGGAATCGGCCCCGGGTCGCCTTGGTAGGAGCTCCGAGGTAAGCAGCACCTTTAACTAAACTGTCTGATACATAACGTGCTGTTTCGTAAAGCATTATCATCTTAATATTTTCATTTGAATTCTTATGCTCTTTATACGAGTTGGCCTAACTCTGGGCAATCGTATTTCTAGTCTTCCAATACATCAACACACTATCTGGAGATGGATTCTTATTACAATTTACAATTACAAAGAGTTTGATGTAATTTGCTATCTGGATACGATACTTGATAGACACATAACTGGATTAATGGCATGCTGGGTAGTTATTTTACACTGGTGGAAAAAAAAACTAAAATAACGTTTAACGGGCTACTTTTAAAAAATTCAAGACTAAAAACAATTATACGATACTCAATTCTATGTACGCGATTTATAAAATAATCCACCGTTCTGGCTTTACGTCATAACAATATTGGTAAGACTTCGTGTTCAAGAATCTATAAAAAAAAAGTTAAGTTTGTTGCTACGAAAAAAAAAAATTAGGTACAAATTATGAATTATATTTGTGTCAAAACAATGTAGAAATTCTTTTATATGAAAATTACGTTGCTTAAAGTATATTTTTAAAATACTGTAAAACTAACTGTCATGGCCTTAAGAGTGCGTGGTATATAATTAAACGCTGAACTCATCAATTGATTTATACGCTTTTTTCGAAGTCAATATGAATAAAATACTCAATAACAATCCTAGATAATGGTATTTGCCCACTTTATGAGTAAATATTTGTCCAAAATTACTAATTCGTTACACGTGATCTCTTGCGCCGCAGTTAAATGCACGAGGTTCCGGCGTCAGAGATTGTGCCTCAGAAGTTAATAACACTGGAAACAATTTTGTTTAAAACGTTGGCTTAAACTATTGTCTAGGATTGCTATTGTTTAATTTTCACAAATTAGCTTCAATAAACCTACAGTTCTAAAATTAATGCTTTTAGCGTTGAGTTATGTACCACGCCCTCTTAATGCCTACAGTATGGATTTATTCGATACTTTAGATGTCTCGAAAAAGGGAGAAGTCTTCAAGAAGAAAAATACACTGGCCCTCTTAGGAAACAAACAAAACGAAAGGTCAGCACTTTGTGGTTCATGAAGAAAGTCGTTATCCTCCCAACTAACGGGAAAGCTCTTGTGCCCGGAACTTTTCGTTGGGTCAGACTGCAATCGAGTTAATGGTTTCTTAAAATCTTTGTATACTTGTTTTCCGTTCAGAGTCTCTAGTAACGAGGCAAAAAGCCCAACGCTCACCTCTACTGCTTTAGAAAACACTTGGTGTGGAAAATCGGGATTCTCTGTTGTGTCTGCATGTACTTCTGTTAGACTAATTGCCACCGACACACACACACGCACGCACACACATACACCAACATACACACCAACACACACCAACACACACACACACACGGGTTTCCCCAAAAAATTGAACACGCTGACCGAATGTCATAAAACTTGGTACACATATACAGCTTGGAAAGCTGATTTGATATTCATGAATTTTGTTTATTTAATACTCATATTTTCACAATGGCTCTCATTTGAACATTCTTGAACACACCAGATACCTTGAGAACCGTGAAGCTGAATGTCAAGAAACATAGTAATCACATAGTTTTCGGTAAGGTGATATGATTTCTTTGTAATTTGTTTATGCCGTATTTAAACAGTACAAATTTCGGCAATTCAAACATCTTTTGGTCACACGTGACACCCGAGGAACAATGTCAGGATTTCATCAAACTTGGTACACATTTAGTATAGTGTAAGACGACAAGACTTTAAAATGTATTTAATTCGTGCTGTGTTTATATTATGAAAAATGTGGCAATTTTAATATTTATTTACCAGTCGAGATATCTAAATGAACGGTCATTTAAAAAACCTCTATCCACGTGTACAGCGTATTAGGTTTTATGTATTATTGATAGGGACTGGAAAAAATTCCTCGAATTCAATTACCTGTAGGCTAGAATCCATTGTATTATACATACTCAAGCCCCGACTATTTGTCCACTAGCTGCTACTCAGTGGAACAGCAAACAATGAATAAATAGACGGGTCTTGCATATGCATAGTATAATGGATTCTAGCATGCGGGTCATTGAATTCGCGAAATTTTCCAGTCCCTAATTACCGTAATCATAATAGTATCCCTTTTAGCTTCATTAGATTACAAACGAAATCTGCGAAACAGTTTTCTGCATTATTGTCAAAATAGGTAAACAATTTTCTGCATTATTGTCGAAATAGGTACACAATTTGTACTCAGTAAGGTAATGTTGGTTTAATGTTAATATTCGTCCATGTTGTTTTCAATAATAAACGTTGCCTTTAGTCGAAGAATTCATGATAATACATAATTTTAATAGAATTATTTCAAGAATTTGAAGACTGATTCTCACATTTAACTAGTCCTTCTTATAGGTACATTATTTTAAAAATTGCGTGACAATAATGAATTCATATATCATTTCATATTTCTATAATACCAATTTGACCACTTAGTCTTAATTTACCCATACATTGAAGAAAGTAGATTGATTAATTTTGCTGTAACTATTTTACTTCTGCGGATCTTCAAAATTGCATAACCGTTCCTTAGAAGGGAAAAAACGCCATTTCATACCTTTGATCTGTGCCACACGTAACTCAAAATGAAACAATAACTCGAGGAAGGGAAGGGACCTCCGTAGGTAGGAATCGGGCCAGCGTGGTTACTTTATGTGGTTCTGAGGATTGGTTGGATTTAGGGGGAGGGGGGGTTAGAAGAACAACTCGATATCATGCGGTCGAGAAGTTAGAAATCTCGCCTCCCAACTAAGCGATCCGAATTAGATCCTGTTTTTTTTTTGCATGTGGGAAACGTGGCGGACGTTGTCATTGACCGGCTGGTTTTCTCGGGGAACTCCTGTTTACCCCGCCTTCCTCAGTCCGTCGCTGCTCCACACTCATCTCACGTCTCTTCATCCAATCTTCGGGCTGGAGGGCGACAGGTCTGTCTCGCTGGTCGAGCAGCCGGCCCAACCTTCACCGCAGCCTACTCTCAAAAACAATGTGACCCTGCCTGAAGACGGAAACACGTAGAGGATTTTCATTTTTAGAAGACATGCGTACTACATAAAAATTTAATATGTACTTAATTGATACTGTGTACAAAATATATTATTGTTAAGTAAAATATTAGTAAAAGAAAATAAATCTTTGGTTACAGATGTTTGCCAACTGAATAAGTAAATATTTTCCCATAAAAATGCACAATTTAAGCAGGATCTTTCACTCCAAAATGCTAAATTTTACTCTGAAAATATGCTTGCTCATAACGTTGAAAAAAATTAGGATTTTCCTTTCACAGACTTTCTTTATTAAATCTTACCAACTTACCGACACGTGGATTCGCATTCAGGAGGATCCAAATTCGATTCTCGACGTCAGTCATCATAATTTGAGTTTCCATCGGTTTCTCGAAATTGTTCTAGACGAATGACCGGATGGGATCTTAGCATAGGTCATGACAGATTCCTTTTTTTTTTTTTTTTAAGTTCCTGCCATGCAAAGTTATATGTCACCGTCTCTAAACGTCCTCGCCGTACAGTGGCCTTTCTTCGTTTTAAGAGAAGTTCTCAAAGAAGAAGACAGACGCCAGTTGGTTGCCTTGAGCAAGTGTGAACAAGTAAGAGTTGGCCTTAAAGCCGGCCTCACAAGATGCTCGATTCCGAAGCACTTCCCATGTCCATTTTATATACCATTTCTGCTGCCATGTGAGCCACATTCCAGTACCCTCCCTAGAGGTATGTTTCTTGACACAGCGGATTCCGTACCCAAAAGCTTGCCCAGAAACATAATAGAATATGCTCTATTTTTCTGTTAGCATTTCTGCTTGCTATCTATCAATAAACCCTTATGGCTAGAGTTGGTGATTTCTGGTGAAAAGAATTACGCAACATTTTGCTTCAGTGACTCATGTGCACATCTCCATTTCTGCTTCACGGCCACTGATTGGTTGTTTTTAACTCTCAACGTCTTGGGGATATACCCGCAAATCAAAGACGTGTGGTGTCCCAGTAACCGTATTCTCATTGGCTCAGTCAACTGGATAACACCTCTTCACAAATACACCCTACCAATAGCCACGAAGCAAAGGTGCAGATGTGAGCGTTATGGCTGATACAAAATGTTGCATGGTTATTTTCACCAAAAATCACTAGCTCTACCTATGGCTAGAGACATGAACTTTTCGCGAAAAGAATTTTGCCCCACTTTGTTCCAGTACCTTATGTGCATGTCAGCAGTTCTGCTTCATAGATATTGGCAGCGTGCCTTTGAACTGTGACGTTTCTCATTTGACTGTACCAATCACAATAAGGTTACTGTAACACCGCACGTCTGTGATTTGCGTGTAAAACCCCACGACACACGAATGTCAAAACATCCAATCTCTGACCGTGAAGCAAGTCTGCAGACGTGCACACAAGTCACCGACACAAAGTGAGGCAAATTTCTTTTCGCGAAAAGTTCATGTCTCTACCTATGGCCAATCGCAGCCACTTTGTGTTGGTCACAGGACCATAACATTTCGAGACTGATTTTATCCAAAATGGCGTCACACGACAAAATAGCGCGAGTAAACTAACAATTATTCGTTTCGAAGTATCGCTAGAACACCATAACCATATAATTTATTTAGTTTCTGCAGCGAAGATCTAGTCCACCGTTTCCGTTTGCATTTCTCGTTCTTTATCACAAGAAAACCCGAATCCGTTTTCTTTAAAATAGAGGTTAAGTTTCCGGTTACCACTCTAGGTATCGTATGGATACGAGCGAAAAACGACGCGCCGATTTCTGCTATAGCCATTGCTACGAATCTGCCATATTAACTTGCATAGCCATGAGTATAACGTAATATAGCAGAAATTAGGCATCGTGTGAGGTTGGCTCAAGAGTCCGCGACTGATCACGATCGTTGTAGTTAAAGAACAACGCAAATTAAATCTGCAACAGCGTGTCATTATTGCTTGTTTCAAAAGTCAAAGTTTTGAATTACAGACGTCAGGATGTATTTTTCTTCTTAGCCTCAGGAGAGTGAGCGTCAATGCCGAAGTACAGTATGCAAGTTTTTTTTTCTGTTTTCACAGTTTTTCTCTGTTATGGCCTCGACCGTAGAAGAACAGGTCTGGACACTCGCCTGGAAACTTGACCCCCTTGTTGTTTGGCTGTAGTTCACAAAGTTCATGGCAATGCTGAACGGCTTTAGTGTTGCAATCAGGGCGGTCGGACTCAAACTCCGCCCACTTCCCTCCTACTAAGATAAGCAATTTATCAAAACAAATTTTTTTATCAATTTATGTAACACTTCCTTCGCTCATAATCCTAAAGCATGGCTTCAGCAATCTTTATTTACTTTATGATATAAACAGTGGGGAAAAAAAGTGAATGGAGTTTGAGCACGATGGCCTTGACTGCACCGCCAAAGGCTCACAACACTCTCGGTAACTTGGCGAACTGCAGCCAAAAAAAAAGGCGGTCAAACAAAAGACATTGGTAGATATGCGTGTGTCAATACCTGTTCTTCTACGACCGCAGCAATGGCATACGATAGGACTTAAGTAAAAAGTGGCGTCTACAGACAATAGTTTTTTTGCCTTTTTTGGAGAGAAACATTATTCTCAGAACTCAGGGGCTTATGGATAAACGTGCAAACATTGTTTTTACGGAAACCATCTAGGACTCTATAATAACTGAAATTAAAAAAAAACATTGGCATTTTGGTTTTAAAATAATTTTAACATCCGTAAACCACTCACGCAGAGGTTTTCGGAGGAAAAGATTATATTAAAATCAAAAGATGAATACTTTTAAAATTTTGTTATTACAGAGTCCTGGATATTATCGTACTAAAATTTATAAAAGCTGCCGTTTTTCATTTTTACGGATTTCGTGGTTTTAATCCCTTATTTTTCTAAATAACGTTTTTATTTTTTTTTCTCGAAGCAAAGAATACTATCGTGTAGTGCTATGTAAATAAAAGTCAGCTGATAAAATATCTACTCGACAAAAAAAATCTCATTGAATTTTGATGAGTAGTTCAGATTTTATTGACGATTGAATATTCCAGTCGCCCTATCGACATCGTACCTTTCCAAACACCTTAAGGGCGCTGCCTACCTTGAAGCTACGGCGGGAGCAAGTATAGGATTTTACACGTTAAATGATTTTCCACGTAGCTCAGTAACGGTTGAAGATACATGTATAACACCACTGACTTTTTTGTTCGTTTCGGTGCCGCGTACATTGCTATGGATCGTGTAGGCAGTTATTTTCAATACCCTGAAAATTGTGGGCAAAAAAATCATTTTACACACAAAAAAAACCGCGGAAATGGCTATTCATAATTTATTTTTTGCAATTTTATTTATGTAGAAATATACTCCTTTTCTCGGCGCAGAAAATGGTTTTCGTTCGGAAGCAGTATCACAAAAGGTGACCGAGTGCCATTGAAAATAATTTAACATATATAACTCTATTCTTTCTCCGCCAGGGCTACGAGGTAGGCAGCGCCCTTAAGGCTCGGTATCAGTCACATTATTGGATAATTTTATTTTCCGTTTTTTTTTTCTGAACAGAAAAATATGAATTTTGCGACTATAAAATGAATTATGTTTACCTTACATTACATCAAATGTTTCGCAGTTGAACTTTTAACGTGTATTTAGGCCGCAATTAGTAGATCAATTTTTTTATATTCCTAATTTGCTGGTTTAGTTGCATTCCAAAGATACTTATAATTTCAACTACGATGCTTGTACTGAAACGAAAAGTTATTATAATTTACGCCATTACAGTATATTTCGCTTTTTTTCTGCTCAAAATTTCAAGAAACCAAAAATAAAATAATCCAATAACGCGACTAACGATATGCCTAAAAAGTTATAGAACTTTTTTTATTCGTTTGAAGCATGGAAATGGGAAAGGCGATAAGTCGAATATAACACGTCCATCAAAACACCTCATCGCCTCTAGGCGCGGAATACTAAACTAGCGTGCAGGGTCTTGGTAGAAAGCGTTTTTTAAATTGGCCGTCGAGCGATGATTCTGTTATTTTATTTGTGGAAAGTATGCAGTAAAGTCCAATGTACGTTTCTATGATTTAGTTTTACGTTTACGGTTGCAGTGTTCTCAACTGCAGCAACGTGAAAAATGTACTGTTAGCAGTTTTGAGGAGATAGGTACTCATGTTTTTAATTAGCGGAGGCATTACGTAAAAACTATGAGAGATAAAACAATTTATAAGAGCAAAATTAAGTCATGTTTTGTGTCTGATATAAGAACAATAAATACGTGATACAAATATAAAATAAAAAACATGGTGATGAAAATTGCTGTAGACAGTGCCGTTAAGAGCAGGCAAGTTTAAAGTTTACAAAAGTGTGAAGACAGGCGTGAGGTGAATCAGCAAAGAGGAGACGGTCGATGTCAGTCTATCGTGCCGCCTTCTCATGGCTCATTCCCGTCCCATACTAAATTTGCTCCCGCCGGCGCAGCATTTCGCCTCCGCGACCAGGCCCAGGTATCGATTACCTGCCACACCACGAGCCAATTTTCTTGCCAAGAGTAATGTCACTACAACAAAGAAACTTCGGCTTTAAAAAAAAAAGTCCGCTGCAGCTCCGCTTGGAGGGAGAAAAATGAGATAGACATTTCCTGCTGCGCTGTAATGTCATTCCACACGCGAAACTTAGGTTTTATGCGGTGGCCAGATTTGTATGTTATGACTTGTGTGGGTAGAATCTTGAAGATGTTACGGCGGCCATGCTGCATCTAATAATGCAGTAGGCTGGCTAACTCTTGGTTTGAAAGTACATTTGGGCAGCTTTAAGCAAAAAGGAACCAATTGACGGTTTGGTGCAACTGAGACAAGGCCAAAGTTTACTGTTTGTATCTAAATCCTGCGTATACCACTTCATATAGGCCTACGCTATTATTTATTCCCTGAAAATTGATATCTTCGCAGTGTTGCAGTCTCACAGATGTTGTGACATGCTGAATTCTACCATGTAAACAAAATGTATGGTTTTGTTGTGTATAACCATGTGTTATTCAATGGGTTTTTTTAACAGTTTTCTCAACGATTTCTGTAACTTTTGTTGGGATTTAAAATTTTTTCACAGATACATTTTAGGCTGATTTGGCAATTCCTAAGAATCACTTAGTAAAATCTGAGCTTTGTCAGTGTAATATACAATTTCATGTTTTTTAACTTATATCTTTTGAAGATGGTCACAATATTATAATTTAATACGTGTTCTTTTTGCAGCACATATTTCATGCTTTCTTCTTCAACTTGGCACAATCTTCTCTTCCTAAATAATTATGTGTTTTTTTTTTCCTGGTTAACCTCATCCAATTTAAGCTTAAATTTTCGGGGGCTGGAAATGTCTTTGTGTCTACACTTTCACAAACATGGAGGGCGTTGCCACTGGCTGATTGGTTTACCCAGAGTGCTCGAGTTTCTCTATAATTTAATTTATACATCGCTCCATTTACGTATACTTGCCTCGCATTATGATCACGAGCGGTAAAAACTTCAAAGTTTGAAGTGCTTACCAAATAACTCTAAGTCTAAACTTTTACTGTGAGAAGCCGTGTATTTTTATGGAATTTTGGTTCTCTGCAGTAAAGCAACATTTCGAAATTTTGTAACGCAGTTAATTTATATTACTCTCTGCGTCTCAAATGAATGTTTTCATTCACTCTTTCCGTCGCTCAACACAAATTCAAAAATACTTGTTCAGAATACATGGAAGTTTCTTGACTACTTCTTCTAGTGTTGCAAGCATTTACTACACATACTTCTGAACTGTAATGAAAGACACATAGATCTATATTGATTTACTTAACTGTATTCTGTAACTATATTATTGATGACCAAGTCAATATATATGTCTGAAATAGTTTTGATGGGTGGTTATTTTAACATCTACCCTTGTTCTTGTCGCTATTAAATTCCTGTTAGACACGTTATCGTTGCAATGAAAATGGGTCTTTGTCTTCGCCTTATCGGTGTCTTTCTGTAAGTATGTGTTGAATGTATTACCTAACTTCTAGGCATTACCACACACCCCTTCAAGTATTGTATCTTCCCTTGTCATGAAAACGAGATGACCTGGACAACTGCAGAATGGGGACCTTGTTTTTAAAGTTGGTGTTTATGTCCAGTATACAATTATTAAAGTTCATAATTTATGACGTCAAAATGACGTATGCAACAAGAAAGAGCCACTTACTGGCATATTAATTGCTTAGAATATGTATTTATACTAGTTTGCTGTTAGTAACCGATCTCTGGGTTCATTATACGTTATTTTAATTATTTTGTATCAATATAATATTCAAAGTATCTATATTTAATAAATATAAAGTTCATTAATCATCATATCATGTAGCAGTAATAATTCGTCTGAACGTTTCGAACAAGCAATAGGTGCAAAAATAAACAAGAAGTACAATAATAAATAAGTAAAAATGCACACACATATAATTATAAATATATACAATTTAATGTAAATGTATATGTGCGTGTCTGTGTGTACGGAATGACTCATGATAGAGTGCGGTAATTTTGTAAGGTGATAATATACAAAGACGAAAATACTACCCAAAAAATAGATTTGAAAATTATATGTATTCAAATAAAATTAAAAAATACATATGTAGGCACTTTTCGTAGTTTTGTGTCTTGGTATCGCGTAGAAACTAATAACATACTGTAAAAAATATTTTTAAGGAAATTATCAGGGTGACTTCATCAACAAATCTAAAACATATTTACGACTAACTTATTTATAAGACATCGCACCATGAATTTAAGACTCTCCAGCCTGACTCATCCTTTACTAAATAAACACACACACAGTTAATAAACGCACACACAATTAATAAACACGCACACATATTTAATAAACACGCACACACAGTTAATAAGCACACACACAGTTAATAAAAACACACACACTGTTTATAAAGACACACCCTGTTAATAAAGACACACACTGTTAATAAAGACACACACAGTTAATAAACACACACACAGTTAATAAACACACACACAGTTAATAAACACATACACAGTTAATAACCACACACACAGTTAATTACTGAAGTTAATTGACGTACAGTAAAGCAGGAACATTGGCGCGGGTAGTTGACTGTGTAGGAGAGCTGTCTGTGGGCGGCCATCACAAGTGATAAGCTCAACGATCCATGACGCGGTCTGATGCGGTCGTTCCCACAGAAAGGGGAAAAAACAGGGGTAGGGGCAGAACTATACTTCAGCTCTCACTGCAGCGGAAAGGGTTTGCTGTTGAGGTAAAGTACTGCACTCTCCCAAGACGATTGCACAGAATAGGCAGTTGCTTGGTAGAAATGACTTTGTGGTGCCTTCGAACTAACGATACTAGGTAGGTCGGCAGTCTAAAGCTTTTGAGAACGGACTTTTGGTCTGTTTGCCTACCATGTGATGTGCTACATTGCCTCCGATTTAAGGCGGCCGACTGGTGAAGGATTTGTGTGTGTGTGTGTGTGTGTGAGGCAAAAATCGATGAGGCGTTACGAGCGATGTCGGCCGGCATATGTATTGTAATATCGCCTCTACGGCCAAAGTCGTAAACACGCGCGCAGTGTTCCCGCTGAAACGTCTTTACTGTGAGACTTTAAGCGGTGACCCTATCATTATATTGAACGTGTCACTGTAGCAAAGTACAATGTACTTGTAGACCTCAGTTTGGAACAAATCCGTTACATATATTTAGAGAAACAACTGCGTGAAAAAGCCGATTTTAGTCAAGTTTGAGGGCTTTAAAATAGTACTTCCTATGCGCGTGATGTCTTGAAAGTCACATTCACAAGTAGTCTTAAGTATGTTTTCTATTCGTAGATAAGCATTGTGTACGCACGTTTACTGGTCTCTGAGAAAAAAAAAACGTAATCCCGAACAGGCTACGCGCAGTTCGAGCGCCAGTCAGGCAGCTGCCTTAAGGGCCTTGTTCCCATGTTTTTATTATTTTCGTGATAATTATTTTTTTGAGCCTAAACAAGAGCATATATACAAAATTTGTTTGTCAGTTTTGTTCAAAATACTTTTCACCACGTTAGATGACTTTTTTAAGACATCAAATACGATGGATTTTCGATAATTATTTAGTTAACGAAATTTTCATTGTTTAATTTATTAGTCAAAACCATATAATTTTTTGTCTTGGGAAAATTTGCTATCACGGCAGGAACATTTTTAAACAAATCTGCCCAACAAAAGAATAACAATCGCGAAAACAGTAGAAAGAGGGGACCATAACCTTAATAAGTTGTTTTAAATGTTTTTTCTTAAATTATAATTGAAAATATTTTAACTATGTAAACTAATTTTTTAAAGCTATATAACTATATTATTAAAGATATATTTATCGAATGTAATAAAATTTATTTCAGTCAATTAGCCGAAATTCTAAAAAATTTCAGGTTAAGAAAAAATCAGACTACATATTAAAACAAATTTTCATCACATCTATGTGACAGTTTAAGATATCTGCTCCCTAATACAATTTATAAATAATACTAGTTAAAAAAATGTGTGAACAGGAATACATTGCCTTGAAAAGGAAGGGTAGATAAATCAATGCTAAATGCATAAATTTAAAATTTAAGGTTTCTCGAAACAAATATGCAAAAATTAAATAAATATAAAATTTGAGACTTTAGTTTTAGCCAACGTTCCGAGTATTAATATTTCCCGAGTGACGTATTTAACGGTACAATCTGTGACGCCGAAATATCGGCTACTTAATTGTGGCGCAAGAAATTACACTTCACAAGTGCTTCTCTTTGAGAAAATGTTTTGCAGATACCGTTATTAAGAAATCTTGTTTAAAAGCTTGTTAAACAGACTTCAGACACTTCTAAATATTGATTATTGCTTACCAGGCAGTGAAACACAAATAAACGCAGAAACGTTCAAATAAATCTACGGATTTTTAATTGAATGTAGGCACGTATTTTCGGCCGTTACTGGAGTCGCCGACATCCAACATGACACTGGGAGTAGATTAGGCCATGACCTTTGTTAAGTTGTTAAGTGGGGACTCCCTGCAAAATTTTAGTAGTTTAAATAAATTTTACATTTTATGGGCATATATTGTGAATATTTTTCACAGCAATGATAACTTTGTAGCTTTCATTAGTTTTTGTATAGTTGCATATCAAAGCCAAAATTTCGATAAAACTGTTTTATACAAGAAACGAAAACCAACTGGAAGAAAGGAATGAAAAAAATCCCACTGAAGAACAGTGTCGTGGGCTACGTCTAGACATAAATAAATAACGGGATTGAACATTTTTTATATTTTCAAAAAGGTGCATTTGAAATAAAGAAATGTCAGCCGCCACACTATTATTCCGTGGGAATTATTTCGTTCCTGTAAGTCAATTGGTTTTCGTTTCTTGTATGAAACCGTTTTATTAAAATTGTGGTTTTACTTGCCATTATACAAAAAACCATGAAAGCTACTTCATTTTCATTACTGTGAAAAATATTCACAATAAATGCCTACAAAACAAACAGTATATACTGTACAAATATAAAAGTTATTAAAATAATTAAAATTTGGTATAAACTACCACCTTAAGGAACTATCCCAGCATCCCTATGGAGCGACTTCGGGGAACAACCAAAACCGAAAAACGGGTTGCTGGACCTGTGAATCGAACACGTGTCTTCCTGAATGCAAGTTCCACGAGTCACCGTTGCACCAGCTCATTAGGTAATGTGCGGAGCTGAGGAGAAGGCAAGGCTCAGGTATGCGGCTGGTGGTGGGGACAAGCGGAGCGCTACGGTAAAAAAAAAAAAACCAGAACAATTGGATACAAATACCGGGAAAATTAGTTTTTTTTTCCTTTGATGTTAAAATGGGAAAAATTGGATTTTTTTTCATTAAGATAAAAAATTACGGAAAATTGAAAGAAAAAAAAATTGCAATAAAAATAATTTTACGATTTTTGAATTACAAATCTGGATTTTAAATGTATATACATGCCTATCTGCCAGTACTACGAAAATTAAATAATCAATAAATGCAACACAAACTTTCAAGATAGAAAAACAATAAAGTTGGTACAGTATAATAAACAATTTGCATATGAATTAACCAGAAATAGTTGTCAAACACATACTCAGACACGACTTACAATTTCTGTCAGGAAAACAGTTTCGTTTACAACAAAAAACCATTTGTAGTTCAAATTCACAAGTAACACACTTAAGATAATTATTAATTATCTTGCTACTTGTATCAACTGACTAAGTGGTGTACTTTGCTGTTTCACGTTTATAAACTTTAAGATTTGCATTTTTTTATCAGACACACAACTGACATGTGAAATTTGACTGATTGCTGTTTGCACAGGTGTTAAGTTGTGACTTATGATGGTGTGGATGGTGTGTGCGTTTGTTCCTGATTACTAGTAAACAAGTTACTTAAATTACAGTAATGTGATGCGTCTGTAGTTCCCCTTATCTTAAAACTGTAAAGTTTCCATGTTTGCCTTCTTTCCCCA
Organism: Medauroidea extradentata; assembly: GCA_003012365.1. Taxonomy (NCBI): domain Eukaryota; kingdom Metazoa; phylum Arthropoda; class Insecta; order Phasmatodea; family Phasmatidae; genus Medauroidea; species Medauroidea extradentata. The sequence continues at coordinate 42,827 of PNEQ01078812.1, forward strand.
TTCATGCGCCTTGCTAGTAAATAAACGTTCAGAATGAATGTGACAGGCCAGTTCTCCGCTTTTCTCCTTATTTTAATTACCTTATATAAGTTACTAGTGTATATATATATATTATTTAGCCACCACACGTTTAGTATAATTTTACAGTAATTAAAAAAATAATTTCCAATCTTTCCGAAAAAAAAAAAAAAAAATTCTGGGTTTTTTTTTCCTTTTGCCAAATTTTCGGAAAATTTTAGAACCCTAGTTAGGTGCATCACTTATTTGACTGTGCCAATCATAACAAGGTTGCTGTGCCACCACACGTCTATGATTAGTGTGAAGAACCTCAAAAGATGGTGAGAGTTCAAAATATCCAACCATTGTGCGCGTAGGAATTAAAACGACGTGGCGCAAAAAAATATACATATATATCGAAAATTAGGGTTCCTTAGAATTAAGTAATAAGTATCCTTGTACAGTCTGTACAGAATAAGTTTACCTCATTTTGACATTTCTCTTTTGGGAATCATGTCCAGCAACCCCACTGTGTTGACCTCTCTAAACAGTCTGTAAACAGACCTGCAGAGACCAAGTTTTTTCCTTAGGACGTAAAGATGGTTTGAATAATCGACACGATGGTGTCTTTGAGCACGTTTCTCAGAATGTAAATGCCAAAAACAGGCGACTTATACTGTATAGGCTATAGCACAGTATGTATTATAAACTGCATAAAATTAGGTGCCTGAAGACATGTGTGGTTTTCACAAACGGCTAACTGTTTTATCAGTAAACACACGGCTGATTAACGCGAGTTTGTGGATATTACTGTTGCTTGTTTCATTTTGAGGAGAAACATTAAAATTGTGATTGTAAATGATAGTATGTTTAACTCATGCTAGAGTAGTCACTTGTACACTAACATGTTATATATATATATATATATAATCAGATCGCAAATCGTTAGTCAAATTATTTACACTGTACAAATTAGCTTGACCAATCTCAACCTAATTACTGTTTTTTTTTTTCAAATAAGCTAACAACTTAAATTTTAGTACAGCGTGTTAATAATGAATTTAATTATTGCTAGTAACTATATTAAAATATTATTTCAAAATGTGTTAACCTACCTGATGCTTCTTGGGTATAAATTTTCAGTGCTTAATGCTTTCAAACTAATAAATTAACTCCCATAAGAATGTTTGCATTTGCAAACCCAATGAAATGCCAAAACAACTTTAGCTTGAATGGTTATATTTTCGTTTGTTAACTAGAGATGTTCTGGCAAGTTCTGCCCAAATCGTCTAACCGATAACGAAATTTACTAAGGGTAAATATTATAATAATTTTACTTAAATATTTTGTTTAACTTTGTGTTCAAATTAGTTTGCAACTGCATTTCATTTCAATTTTTTTTTGTATGGTGGGATTGCAGTTGTTTGAGTGATGTGAAATTTTAATGTCTAAGACGATTCCTTTTTATTCGGAGCCGAAGAAAATCTTTAGAGAGATTATCATCATCTGAAAAACTCGGGAGCTACAAATTATATTCCTGGAATAATCTACCGGCGGAGAAAATTTAAAGATAGTAATAAAGACTTTCCAAGCTTTCACCATAACGCCTAGAGAACAGAATAAAATGACCCGTGAAGATTTAGAGGCTCTTCACCGTTCTCTTTATTCATGGGGTGGCCGAAATTGAACATTACGAAGGCAAAGTGCAGGACGGCCGGAGCTGTTTTGACCTCATAACCTCCAATTTCTTCATAATACGCCACAGCATGCGCTGTTTTTCTTGTGTAAAGTTGGCAGAAGTGAGCGGGGAGGAATTATTCACCGGAACTTTCCTCTCTGGGAAGAGATTAAACACGCTTGGACTTCTTTCTCGAGACCAAGGGTTCTTTTTAGAGTTTTTCTTCTTGAAAAAAAGTGAAGAGTCAAGACTGAAATAAGGAGAAGGTATGCAAGGGTTGGGGTGCACGAAGCGAAAGACGGGGGTGCACGGAAAGCTGGCAGGACTGGCGCGGGAGAATATGAAGAGAGGCCAGCTGTAAGGAACTTGAAATGGGCGTGGGACCAGAAAACAGGCGGTAATTATTCCGAGCTGCGAAGGATCGCGTGCGGCACACCACTCCGTCGATAACGCATCTAGGGCTGCGATCAGACTTTTCGGCGGCGAGATTATCCACAGCTCCCTGCGGCCCCCTACTGTTTCAACCTGCTACTTGGTTTGTTGAATTAGCCACGCTTGTTTGAACTGAGCAGCATTATGCGTAGCTTGCGTATTATTTCGCAGTTACATCTACTCGGCACGAATCTGCCACAATTACTAACGTTTAAGCGGGGCCGGTGCAAGGTAATTTGGCGCCCTAGGCGAAACACTTGACTACGCCCCTCCCCTTTTATTTTGCACACGGCTACTTCAATGTTTTTTTTCTTACTGATGAAAGTTCTCGAAAGTTTTAAAATTTCTAACATTATACGTAGTTCCCAAACACAATATAGACTAAACGTCGCAAACTACTATTAACTTGAGCTCAAAATGCACTGTTAGATTCTGTTTAACGTAAAAACATATTAATGACAAGACAGCAAAAATGCTCGTTGCAATAACTACCGTAACTACCAACAAAACAAATTATTGACGAACGTGGAATCATCCACCTTATATGTCATTCGGGATAAAGTGAGCACTAAAAATATAACCTTTGAAAAATATCACTAGCCGCTACTGCATATAATTCTACATTACCGATAGTCCCCTTACTGCTTGTATGGTTGGCAACGAAATTACGCAATATGTTTCCGTGTATTTTACTATTTAAATTCAACAATACAGAAACAAAATCAACCGAAAGCGACATAGATGTAATTATATTATATAATTAATAAACTATTTTTATCAAAATATTTATGTACCTACCACGGCCGTAGAACAGGTCTGGACACTCGCCTGGATATTTGACCCCCTTGTTGTTTGGCTGTAGTTCACCAAGTTACCGAGAATATTGTGTTTTATTGGCGCTGATGTTACGGCGGTCGGACTAAACTCCGCCCACTTCCTTTCCATTAAGAAAAACAATTTATCAAAACGTATTTTTTATCAATTTATGAAATACTTTCTTCGTTCACAAATTTAAGAAAAGGCTCCAGCAATCGTTATTTACTTTATAAATTTAACAATGGAAAAAAGTGGACGGAGTTTGAGTCCGACCGCCCGGAAAACAGCGCCAAAAAGTACAACAATTCTCGGTAACTTGACGAATTACAGCCAAACAACAAGGGGGTCAAGCAAAATACATTGTTAGATAGGCGAGTGTCCAGACCTGTTCTTCTACGACCGTGATTCCTACCGACTCACACACAGTACATCTTACACGCGCAATCATCAAGTGACGTGTCCAGAGAGGTTAGACATTTCCTGTAGTTAGCCGTTACGTGCGGAACGATACGAATTTGCTGAAAATAGATCTTTAACAGGGCTTTTTCGAGTGCTCACTTTATCTCGAACCGCCTATACTAAGTAATACATACTTAAGCTCATCAAATAATAAATAGGAATGTACTTTTTCCCAACTTACTGTAAATCACAAACACACCGTTGTATATCTCGTATTAAATAAACATTTATGTTAAGCAATGGGTAGGTAGGTTCTTGTATTATCGAACTAAGTGTTAGATGTGCTATCGTCCACCCTCCCTGCCGCCCTTATGTATTCTGCGTCCTAGGCTGTCGCCTAGTTTGTCTATATGATAGCACCAGCCCTGCGTTTAAGGGCGTTCACGTAGCAAAAATGCATAATTTTATATTTGCACGACATAGTATTCGTTTTATATATGCTACTTTTGACTATAAATTCCACTTGCAAAATTTTTTTAGCTCTCTCAGTTTTTACGTAGCAGCATATTCACATGTTACGGGAAAATAGTAATAACCAAACCAAGTGTCGTACTCGAATGAAATAATACACACTGAAATGATATATTATGGGCAATATGCTAAAATACTGTATATTAAAAAACACACACGAATCATTTTGTATATTTTCAAAAATTGCCGTCAATGAAGCAAATTATCAGCATTTTAAGATTTATTTTAAGTACAAGGAAATCTCATTGTGTTTTTTTTACATACTTTGGCATATTACCCATAAATATTTTATTTCAGTGTAAATTATTTCATCCGATTAAGACACTTGGTTTTCGATTATTACCATGTTTCCGTAATTTGCACATTTTGAATTTGTCATGCCACTATGGGAAAAGTATGAAAATTAAAAATGTTTACAAGTGGAAAATGTAGTCACAAATAACGTCTTTAAAGCGATCACTATATCGTGCAAATGTAAAATTATGAATTTTTACCACGTGAATACTCTTAAGGTAGCCGCCTTCCCCGGGTCTCCGAGCCTCTGAGCAGAGCTTCAGTCGTTACCAGATTATTTGAAAACTGCTCATTGCACGTAAGTGACGTATGTTTAGGAATAGCATGTAAAGAACGTTAAACGTGTTAAAACCGATTTCAAGTTTACAACTGCTTATTAAAGCATATTTTTAGCGGCCGAAAAAGGAAGTTATTTTGCGGTCTTTTTAAGCTGTGTAAATATTGGTGCATAATCTTTTAAAAAAGGATAGGCGTTCACAATGCGCCTTTGTCTTTAATACTGCCTCATAAAATAATACGTGCCAGGAATGTAAGTCTAATATAGGTGCATTGTCGACGAGAAGACTTGCACGCAAGTTGTGTGACTTGCCCCTAAAGGTTAGATTGAGGCATGATACCCGTGCTATCTCGTCCTTACCTCTTCCACACTTATACGCCTCGAGCGAGCAAACCACGTTCACCTAGACACCCATCTTAACGCCTCGCTGTTAAGTTTTACAGTGGTTGCGAAAAAAAAAAACATTTGAAGCAAATTAATACATACAGGTATATAAAAAATTCATTCTTACCGTTTTAACACTGATATATCATTGTTTGCATCTAAATTTTTTTGTTGCAATGCATCAAAAGGATTTTTAGATTTTTGCCCCTGAAATATCACATTTTTCGTTGTGGAAATAAACAAAAATGAAGCAAAATATTTTTTTTTTGCTAGCAAATGGTACATTATTTTAACAAACGCTCTGGCAAAATTGTGCAATCGTATGACTCTACGCTGTCTCAAATTATTTTCAATGCGTTTGTTTGAAAAATATTCGCGGTATACCGCAATCTTCATCAACGTGTTTTAATTTTTATATTTGTACCAGTTATATTTCTTGTTTTAGACACAAAATGTGACTAAATTTTCCTCTTACAAATTTTTTTTATCTCGCGTAGTTTTGCGTAATTGCTTGTTAAAACCAACATTTGCATGTTTCCGCTTTAAGGGCGACATTAAAACCAACTCACTTACCGAATTGAAAAAATCCACAGTGAACAACGATGATGTAGGCTACAAATTCAACTATGTTATTCCACAAAATAAAATATTTTTGTATTTAAAAATTATTGAATTTTTCAAAATTTTTATTTTAAATTTTAGCATTTTTATTAAAATACAATAAAATATTCTTTGTTTTTATGTACGTGACATTGTAGCCTGCGACGTCTTTATGCACTGTGATTTTTTTTTTTTTTTTCAATTTGGTATGTTAGTTGGTTTTGGTGTGGTCCGGAAATATGCAAATTTTGACTTCAACAAGCCATTACGTGAAAACTATGAGAGGAAAAAAAAATTTCTTAAGAGCCAAATTTAGTCACATTTTGTGTCTAAAATAAGAAAAAAAATATCTTGTACAAATGAAAAATAAAACATGGTGTCGAAAATTGCTGGATACTGCGCCTTAAAATGCGTATCTCGTTACGACAACGCAAACCACAAAAATAATAATTCGAGTCCCGGAAATTCCGCGGATTTAATTGAGGGGAGGTTTGATTTCTAAGTCATGTATATGTTGGAAACTTTTTCGATCGGGTTATATGTTAAACGTGACCTTGAGACCAACGAACCAATGGCGGACACGCATAAAAACACTCATGGACTCCCGCGCTACATCGTCAAATGTTCAAATGCTCACTCACTGGAGCTGCAGCCAATGTACAAGTAGCTGAGGACTGAGTGTACACAGGAATGTGCAGTCCAGCCTGCTGGTCGTTGAACCCGCGAAATATCCGGGACTCTAATAATAATGTCTTGCAGCACATCATATTAGTGGCTGAAAATTTCAGCCGTTTATTTTAGTACAAACTAAAATTCAAACGTATGTATAACTCTATTACATTTGTATCTCAGTATAACTTTTATCTAAAGTCTATATTCTATCCGTTAGCATATAATTTTTTCATAGCTTGAAATGTTTCGTAGATGTCTTGCTATGCTATTCTTTTGTGTATTCAGAATAGTGATAATGTTTGATATCACAGCTGTAACAGTAGTGTCAAATGACGTTTAGTTAGCCTACTTTAAAATTGTCAAATATTTTAACAAAATCAGTTAAAGGACATCCAAACCGAATTCTGAAATTCAATTTCCGACTCTTGATTAAGCAGAATTATCATCGTACTCATCCATCAGAACTTACTTGGTCTCGCAATGATTGTGAGCACGCAATTAGACGAGCCAACTAAGAAAATATTCTGAGTATATTGCGTTGTCTTCTTTGCTTCGTCCAGTTTTACGTACGTCAAGTCCTTGTTGTTGTCATCCAATCTTGTGTTATGTATATCATTCTGCACAATAACTATCTGTACTGTCCAAATTGTGTTTTCCAGAACATTTCAGTTATCCAGGTTATTTTGTTAGGTTTTCCATTTCTGTTTCGACTATATTAGTTTGCATTTTCTTTGTGTTTTGGCTCACATAATCCCATTTAGAATTTCCTACGTAATACCATACGTTGCAATGACCATAACAATTTTTGTTTTCTCCGTTCTGTTTCTTTCCCCTGTATTGCACCGTTCCCCCACATTTTAGACAAAAACATTAGCGAAAGCACGCATGGCAACTCATTAATTTTTTTTCTCACTACATTTTTGTGTACCCCGTTCTGCTCGTCTATCCCGCTTGCCACTTTCCATTTTTGTAGAAATCTTAGCGGGTGCACGCAAAACCACTCACATATATATATGTGTATATACGTATTTGTGTAAATATACATGTACGCATATGTTTTGTATTTTTGACTACAGGTAATATTGACTTGTTTTTTCTTGTATGTTTTGTCTCACCTGGTTTTCTGGGACAACAGAGTACTGCGACAGCGTAGGTCGACGATTCTACTAAAAAATAATGAAGTGAGTATGGACCAATAGCGGAATGTAACAAATAAAAAATACGGGAGTTCTCCGAGTAAATCCCGTGTCCAATGGAATAGTACGCCACGTTTACACGAGCATAAACTTATAGGACATTACCGGTAATCTAATTCTGATAGCCATGGTAGGAGTCGCACAAACACAACTTGATAGGTTGCATTATATTTCTTTTGGTTTTAAAATTACTTGTCACAAATTTTGAGTTGTTTAAGTTAAGTGATAGCAGAATCTGTACATATTACAATGGCTGCAATTACGATTTTGAAACCGTTTGTAGTAAATATTCTGCGACAGCTTCTAAATAAATTATTTTGTCCATTTATTGTGGGATTTTGTTTCGATAAACACGAAATAATCTTTTCAGTGCTTGTGTTATAGATTACAGTAATAATCACAGTTTGAAATAAAAAACAAAAATAAATTAATTGTTGTCATAAATTTTGAGAATTTTTCCACGCTTCTATGACTAATAAGGACTGGACACGAAATTAGTTGTACCGTCAACTTACTTGGGACACTTTTTCTGAAATTTTTATTTTACACACAACAGCCGAAAGAGTAAGAAGAAATACAAGGAACCATTATCGTATATATCTTACTTGAGTAGATAGCATGACTTCTTCATTCAGGGTTACACCATACAAAATAAAAATTCCTGAATAAATGTCCCAAGTTTTCCTGCTGTCCCAAGTAAACCGAGTTGACGGCACTTGTTAAGTTTACTGGCTCTACTGCTTCGCCGGGAGATACCGCGCCAGAAAACAGAGCGATTCCACTGATGTTACGTAACTCGTGTTATTTTGACAGGTATTTATTTCGTGCGGTCCCGCAATAAGGAAGCAAGTCACGAATCCTTACAATCAGAGATGAAGTTTCAAACCCTTGTAATCTCGTTCATGTGCTATACATTCCGCACATAAAAGAGTTCGGTTCGACTCGGACCTGCATTGTTTTCTGTGCACGTAGCGATCACAGAAGTGTGAGTTTACACACACACTACAGACATCTCACATCCCAGAGAAAGAAGGAAATTGTAAGACGTCTTATCACCCTTACTGGCTACGCTGTAAGGCATTATTTCTTAACTATTACAAATGCTACTGATTGTTGGTGAAAATGATACCTATACAAGAGCTGAACACACTAATTAATATAATTTTTTTTTAGATTCAATATAGAAAAAAGTTTACCTATGATCACTTCTTAACCATGCGGCCTTCAAGGGGTAACTTCTGAATTTTAATTTTCTTCAGCAATTAGAGGCTTTCAGTCATAAACCTCTAATATATTAAAATCATTTATGTCCCTAAGCGTCAGCGAATCTTCGTAGTCAATACTCACCCCCACCAGATCTTAATGCCATGTTCACGCTGTGAAGGACTGTAGAGTGGAAGTAAGTCTGTTTTTCAGAATTATTCCTGTCACCAGACTTCGCCTTACGCTCATTACATCCTGGCATCCTGGGAATAATAGGAAGCACTTATTTACCAGTTTATGCGCTAAAATTTGGTCGGCGTAATGAATTTTGTTAGACCGAAGTGTCTTACTCTTAACTGTTGAGGAAGAGATTAAGTCACAATAGAATGCCTTATCTTGTCATAATACTTGCGGGCGAAGTCATCGCAAAGAATTTGAAGGAATTTCCATACTGGGTTATTACGGTTGATTTTCGTTCAGTTCTATCGTTCGTTTCTGTATCACGCTATCTTAAACACTCCGTGGTTTTGTATTGAGACGCCTCGCGTCTCGGCATAAAATAAGCTTGGACTGATGTCGATTAGAACTTTGGTACAATTTTGTAAGCGCATTGTATGCGTGTATTTAATATGGGTTCCGGAACCTCTAATATATATATTTATATTCTTATTGTAATCTATATTTGAATTGCAAGCGCACGTTTATATTGCTTTTGTTGTATATTTGTTTGGTTGCTTTTAAAGATGTTGTGCGCAATAGCCGCTGTGGAGCGCTGGCGAGGCGGGCTGGCGGTGTGCAGAAGATTTTAAAAACTCTCACTCCAAGACAAATTCATTTTCTCGCGATATTTAGATAGTGTAGTTTTTGGCATACTTAGCTGTCAATACAAAGAAACCTTTCCATTTGAACTTTTTTTTACAGTTTTGTTTCAGAACGGAATAAACTTCATTTCTCTTAGCTGTAAAATTTTATCTAAATGGTTTTAGGTGAACGTGGTATAGACCCATAATTCATTTTTGAAGATGTTTAAAGTATTGTATCACACTTTACATGCAGCTTACATATTTTTAAATTTGATAATTTGGTATCAATACTGTAAACCTTAATTCAATAAACAAATTCTTTCAAATTAAGTTCTCGTATTAAACTGTAAATTTTTTTCTACATCCCGCGGGATGAACCACTTTTTCCAGTGATATTTAATTAAAGTTTCTGCGAAATGAAATTCGTGCAATTAGATTCAATTTATTTGGCATTCTCACATCAACAGGGCATACCGCGCTCAGATCGAGAATAAGTAACACTGATTGTAGAACAGTACTGCGAGTGAAAACAATTTTCATGGAAATTAACACCAATTATTACGGCACCGGTTGAAATTTATTTGATTAATTAGGCCTCTCCAACAAATTCCGTTGAATCCACCGACTCAAAACCGCTGAATTATTTAAGGTTGTAACGAACCAATCCGATATTCTATAGGGCCTATCTGTACGTAACCTAATACTTTTTTCTTGCAGATATTTTTGGTATTTTCTTTTTCCTTAGACAAACAAATTTGAACTTACCGTTTTCGCTTACTGTCGATTCCAAATTTTAATTTTTCGGTGTTTGTGATTCACAAACCGTTCTCGCGTACAGATATGAATTAATTAAAACTGAAATACGTTTGAAGATATATAAAGTGCCGAAGTAAATGATTTATAACTGTTATACATTTAAGAAAGTAATGATATTTCTGCATATTTTCCACTAGTACCTGCCCCTAAATGATAGTATAGTAAATTTTTCTTGATATACTTAAAAATTAATGTATGCGAGTTTTTTATCTGCTGTTACTAAATTTTTCGTAAATTGTTCTTGTTAAGGCCTCGCACTTTAATTTCCAGAGGTTTCAAAAATATTATTTTAGTACATATTGCATAAATTCATTCCTACAGTTTAAACACTTATGTATATTCGTTTGTATCTGAATTTTTCTATTGCAACACCAAACGAATTTTTACATTTTTGCCCTGCAATTTCTGTTGTCAAAACAAGCCAAAATAAGGCAAATAAAATTTTTACTAGCAAACGGTACATTATTTTAAAAAACGCTCTGGCAAAATTGTGTATCGTATGACTGTACACAGTGTCAAATTTTTTCAAAGAATTTGGTTTAAAACATATTCGCGTTATTTGCAATTGTTTGAAATAAATGAAATATCATGGCCTTAATTTATTTGAACTTCCCAACAAACGAAGTAGGCCCAAATCTGTGTTATCTCATTTTTCAAAAGTATCAAGGAAAGGAATATTTGAGAACTAAGTAATAATATACCGCATCTACATATTGAGTCTAACCGATATGCTCTCTGGTGAGAGCTCCTAACTGCTGGGCCAAGGTTCCCGGGCTCGAGTCCCGGCAGGGGAGGTCAATATTTACAGTTGCCTCTCTGTGTTGTGTATGTTGTATTGCCCCCTCATCCACTTACCTGCAGAAGACAATGGTGAACCACCACAGAATCATCTCGCCTAGTTGGCCTCGGAGGACGTCATGGTATTCATCACCCAGTGACTCCTGTGGTTATAAAATCACCTTCATGCAGAACATCCATCATCATTACCTGAATGTTGAAGAGATTTTAGTACAAACTAATCTTATTAAATTGTTTCCAAAATTGTATTACGTCAAACAAAAAAAAAATAACCACAGCGAAACGCTTCAGAACAAATTTTTGAAAAAACGGCAGTGCTGTGGAAGAAAATTTCGTATACAGGATGTGAAGGATTTCTTGTGTGGACTCTTAGATTTACGGAACTAAAAACTATTGTGCGTTTGTTTCCCGAACTGCCAGCAACGTGCACGAATACTTATGACTAGTAACGGGAATATTTCGTGGGTTCACTAGCTGTAGGCTGGTCTCCAAGATTATGTGCGAACTTAAGCAGACAGAAGCTATTCTTTGTCTGTGCTATGGTGCCCGCTACATACGAGTGTTTTGATGAAGACTGACGGCGAGAACTTCTGCTGGAAAAGTCGACGGGAGTGTCGGAGGTTTGCCCAACCCACCTTTTTTTCCTCTCTTTCCTCACCAAACAATTTTCCAGACTGAAAGAAGTGCAGAAGAATACGTTTCGTTGTGCGTACCGGGCGGGTGGAAAGTCTTGCACGCCCGTCCAAAGGCAGATATATGGGGAGGTGGTTGCAACCGGGGGATGACATGCTGAATATGTAGAGAGATATATGGATTTATTGACTTGGAGTATTTATAAGATGAGCATATTGTTGCCCCGTATACAGCTATTTGTAATGTTTTCATCAATGATTATAACATATTTGCAACATATACACGTTGTGCTATTTATTTTCGTTAAGTATTGAGTTGTCGTTGATTAATGTGGCCGTATGACCAGACCGCCGAGAGGTGTGCTGGGATTTTACCATTACCTCATTATTCAAATACCGCTCAACGTACATGAGTGACGTATGCTGTAAAAAAAATTTCCTAAAATGTCTAGGAAGTAATTAACCTAATCGTAGTATGGGACACTTACCACACTTCCACCCGGTAAATATGCAAACGTTTACACTGTTACAATACAAGTCTGGTAACTTCAGTATACATTTTACTGTTTTATAAAAAAAAGTTTTGGAATGCTACCGTGGATGTCTGCGAAACATTTATACCATACCTACTTTCTTAGCGCTCCTGTATGATCGTGTGGCAAATTAACAAACTATTTTTACATTGAATACTTAGCAATAGCATTTAAAGTATACTACACGTTCATTACTACTCATTAAAGCATATTTTCTAGAGGCAGAATAGGTAAACATAGGAGTTATTATTTTTTTTGGTATGCAAATATTAGCGGAAAATATTTTAAAAGGTATGCGCATATTCAGTACATCATTGTCTTTAGTATTACGTCATAAAATGATATGGTCACTACTGAATATCTCATAGAGGTGAGTTGTAGGCGCCTAGAGGTTACGCGGAGGCGTGATGCGTGTGCTGTCTCGACCTTACCGCTTTCATACTTCTAGTCCTCAAACGTGCAAAATACATCCACTCAGGCGGCAACCTTAATCCGCGAGTAGACGCAAATAGCTCTCTTCATGTATTACTAATTGAAAGACTCGAGGAAAGAGAAGGAACTGGTGACGATCCGCAGGGCAGCACCAGAGGGATGGCTCGTTCAGGTGCCGTTTCATGGTTCGTTTCCATGGCAACTGCTCGCTGACACAGTGACAACCACAGTCTGATGGACGCTAGCCTATCTAACAGTGCTACTAAGTTGACCCCGTTATGACTGAAAACCGACTAGCAACGAAGTGTTGTTATTAATTTATTTCAAACAATTACAAATAACTAGAATATTTTTTTTTTAACCAAATGCTTTGAAAAAATTTGAGACTGTGTGATAGCAAAAAATTATTTTGCTTCATTTTGGCTTAGTTTTACAACTAAATACTTGGTATGTCAGGGGCAAAAATCTAAAAATCCGTTTGGTGTATTTCAACAGAAAAATTCATATACAAACGATGATATATAAGTGTTAAAACTGCCAGAATAAAATTTATATATATATATATATATATATATATATATATATATATATATATATATATATATAATATATATAGTGATCTTAACAGTTTTCTTTTTAGCCTCACGTCGTGAAGCAAACTATGTTAATTCACCTCTAATAAAATAAAATAAAATAATGGGCGCCAGACTAGCTTAGTGAATAATTTGTTGTGTTAAATGGACTTTCTAGCAATTTAAGGTAAAATTTGGTCTGGTCTTAACATATCTCAGTTGTTTTTATTAGCATTATAATGTTTACGTTCAAATCACAAATCTCATACAATAAAACAATTATACTAGGTTCGGGAATTGTGTTTACACCTGTAATATGTACTTCGTGCACCT
>PNEQ01078813.1:0-14227 GCA_003012365.1 Medauroidea extradentata
ACGTTCACACTGTAAGACATAAATCACGGGAAAGAATTTTTGTACGTTATTGTGCCATGTACGTCTGGTGAACTATTATTAAAAGACTGAAAGTTATTAAAGAAATTGGCTCCTTTTTTTTTCTTCTATGTAAACTCCTTAGGTAAACTCCTCAGGCTATCCGGGCATATTAATAACAAACAAGGAAAAGTCTAATTAGATAAGTCGTCGCCGGCAGCAAGGGCATCATAACCTCCAACATCTAGATAGTAACAACAACGTAGACGAAAAGAGCAGACCCATCACATCCTGTCGCCGCGAACAGGGACTTCATTTCGTCCAACATCTATATACAACAACACGTAAACGTAGACGAAGGACCCGTCACATTCTGGCGCCCGAACAGGGACCTCATAACCTCTAAAATAAGCTTCTAGATAGCAACGACAGTCGAACAGTAAGAGACGTAGCGGACCCATCACATTCTGACAGCCCGAACAGGAACATCATAACCTATTTATACATATATGCAAATAAATAACGACGAACAACGTAGACGTGACGAAGAGGACCCATCACATTCTGGCGTCCCCGAACAGGGACATCTAGACACTAACAACACGGCGACGTAGACGTACCAGACGTACTAGTAGCGGAAGAAGACTCGTTACATTCTGCCGCCCCGAACAGGGACATCATAACCTCCAAAATAAACTTCTAGATAGCAACGACAGTCGAACAGTAAGAGACGTAGCGGACCCATCACATTCTGACAGCCCGAACAGGAACATCATAACCTATTTATACATATATGCAAATAAATAACGACATGCAACGTAGACGTGACGAAGAGGACCCATCACAATACATATGTTTAAGATGCTGTTATTAGAATACTATGCATGCCAAAAGTTTTCATAAAAAGAAAATATAGTCACTAGTAAAGTCAACAAAAGTAACATTATTTTGTAGAAATATAAAAATTATGAATTTCACATTTGAACAGCCTTATGTTATTTGCAAACTATTCACATTCTATAGCAGAGGTAAATAAGCTATCCAGTCTCCACTTCCATACACTTCCCTCCCTCACTAATAACATTATTACAACCATTACACTTGCTCATATAGATGTATTGAAACTACATACTGGAGTAAATAATATTTGTGCATGCTTGCTACCAGCACTATTCCACAACACTCTCAACCACTGCCATCACACTGATTTCTTATGAATTTTCAAAAACATTGGCTCAGAGAAGTGTGCCATTTTTTAAGTTTTCAATTGTAATTTGATGCTCGTTTTACAAGTTGATGGAATTTTAAGTAATTAATTTATTCTCTTTGATATTTACTGTAAAGTTGAAACTTCACCTCATTATTACTGTACCTGCATAACTTATGACATTTTAGGTTTAGGAAGTGATTGGGAAGTTTCAGAAAATTTTGGGAAAGTGGTAGGACGAATTTACCACCAGGCTGTTGTTCAGTTGCAAGTGTTAGGTTATTATTACAAAGTCATATTATTGTGACAAGTGTAGTCATTAATATTTAATTTAACCTCACCACTAAACTGACACTTTACTTGTGTGAAGAATGTCAAAAATTAAAAATTTTAAGATGGGGCATAAATGAAGAGTAGCCGACAAGAGGGAGCGTAGGGAAAATGTAATAACAAAGGAGCAGGGAGCTGTAATATTTTAAAACGTTTATTTATGCTATTATGTACCTGTATATAAACATACAAAAAGTTTGAACAATTAACAATTACTATTAGATACTGTACCGATATTAAACAGAGCCTTCCAAATAAAAACATAAATTAAAAAAGGGGAGGAATGGTTTTTTAAATGGTATTGGGCCTCTAAGATTTACTTACATAAGGGCGTTGGAATCCTGTTGGTGGTCCTACCTAGGTTTGATTTTGAAAGACCATATTACCTGCTAAATACTACATTATAATTTAAGAAAGTAAGCCATTATTTATGGTACTCATACCTGTAAAATTTTTGCATACACTAATTTGAAAATGTATACTGCTAAAACACATGTGAAAAATTCAATGTTACTTAATTTTTATAAATAATGCTATAGTAACGCACACAACCTGTTAGGTACAAATAATATATACATAAAACTGATCATTTCCATTAACTGTACACTAAAATAACAAGTCAGTTGTACATTTCTGTATTAATAACTCTTTATATTTGCCTTTGGTAAAATACAATTAAATATTAATACAAATTAAATTACAAATAATTTTTGGTTACTGTTAAATAATTAACACATACCTACAACTATAAAGTTATAATACAGAAAAATAGCTTGTGTTCATACAAAATAATACACTTCACATGAGTGCAAAGTTTTTTTCAGTACAGCGCTAATTACGTAGCCCACACGTTCATAATACAAGATGAGAGGTTTAAAACACCTACATCGTCACTTGGCTCGGTAATTTGTTTTAAAATATAAAAAAATAAATACTGTTTTCAACATCACTTCCTAATCAATGACCGCACTTTGTTAACACATCGGTCCATGAAGTTGCGCTTGCGCTTGGGCTGGCCCGTGCTGGGTAGGGGAAGCGACAGGCGCGAGCCTTGTCTGTGGTCGCTCAGCGACGCGGAGGAATCTGAGTCGGAGTTGTCCGAGTCTGTGTTAGTCTTTGGGGGAAGTGGGTCGGGGGAGAGCTCGTTTGCACTCAGGTACTGTTGGCACTCGGACAGGAGCTGCGCCTCGTCGCTGGACTCCAGAAGGCCATCGAGGCTCCGAGAGCGGCTGGGCGAGCGCTGGATGGGAGAGGGGGACGTGCCGGATGCGCGGCGCGGACGGGCCGCAGGACTTGGAGGGCGCTGAGACAGGGCATGTAGTCTGCTCTTGGGGCTGGTGGGGGGACGGCGGCTACCAGCCAAGCCGGTGCCTTTCAGCCAGGGCTGGGACGGACTCGAGTTTCGCAGCCTGCAAACCACAATGTACAGCTAATTAACTTACATTCTCAAAGTTATGTTAGAAACATAAAAATAAATTATAATACCTCCATACAAAAATTGGGTTCATGCAAGTGTAAGTTATATTTTGAACACAGTTCAATTTCAGTCTGAATATGAGAGTAGCTGTCATTCCTTCTAGTTGAGCAAAATTAAGTAGGCTTACTGTACATTGTAAAAAAACTTCATAAAGAATAATGGATATTTTTCAACTGTGTGTAGCATGGGGCAGTTACCATATTCAGCTTGTAAATATGGCAACTGTTTAGCCTTGTTACTATACAAGTGTGGTAACATCAGCATGCATTTGACAGTGTAATAAATATGTATAGGAATGCTATAATTTATGTAAAGCAAGAATTTTACAATAAATACTTTCTTAACAATTCCTATAAATTTTAAAGGGTAATGTTGTTTTGCATTGTTTTAATTAAGTTGATTTCCAAGGTGTGAAAACTAAAAAGTATAAAAGTTGAGAACAAATTTATTTGAATCTACCACGAGATTGCGCCACTGCAAACATGACTCTGAGACAACTCACCTTGCATGTCTGGCCGAAGAGGCAGGGCCATCTAGTCAGTCCCGCCCTCCCCCGGAGTTGCCATTGACGTCCTTGTCGCTACCCTTGCCACTCTCGTTGCTGTGCATGCGTTGGTAGCTGGGTGGTTGGCGCCCCACATTGGCGTTACCAGAAGGAGTCCCTGGGGTTGCATCACCCTTTGTCATGATGCGACCCAGTGGTCCCTCAGATCGCACGTTCACTTCACCTCCCATGAACCTGGCCAGCTTATCCACACATGCGTCCTGATAGTCGTGAATCCACCTACAATATCACAACAGAATGTCATTAATACAAGAACAACACACTTGCAACTGCTGTATATTACAGCATATGTTCCTAACAAGCAAATATGTACTTTCATTTGGTATATCCTCAAAATTGTCTGTTCTCTATTTTCAAAGCGTCAACCAACTTTATTGTTATATATGCAGAATATTTTACTTTCAACTATCCATGATTTGGTTATCTAAATGTGACTTTTGTGTCATATTAAAATTTCAATCAAAAGTTTATGATTACTAAATTTCCTAGATACTCTCAACCATTTACTTACACACATAAATAACCGCATAGTAGTTAAAGTGACCAGAAAAGATATTTTTGAAATTAACAAGTAAATGTTTCTCTTAGAACAAAAAAATTACTATGTCAACTATATAGGGCTCACTAGGAAGATTTACAAACAAGAAGTTTGGACATTAGTTATGTTTCAGATTCAAATTATTGGTACTGCAACAGTTTAGTTATGTAGTTAATATTAACGTGTTGATATTGCACAATAAAAATTTAAATTACACATAAATGTAAAAAAATCACAGATTTTTGTAACAAAGCCTTAGCAAGCAATTCATTGCACACACAAACAGTTCTGGATAAATTCACCTCAAAGGATGTGTAACTCTTCACACATTACCGTAGTAGAGTTAACGAATCACTATAATAGGCTTATGTAATTTTATAGAAATAAGGAGGAAATTTTTTTCCTTTCTTATGATTTTGTGGAGTACATATTTCAAAATGTACCAGAACGCATTTCTCAGCATGACCACGAATGAATGCTTACCTGACACCATTGAAGTGACAGACGGCCCGCATGTCTTCTGGCAACTCCTCAGGTTCTGGCCACTGGAAGTTGTCGATAATGGGGATTATGTTGCACTGAGATTGTAAAGCTGCCACAATTTCCTGTGAACATTAAAACATTTTCATACAAAACGTGAATTGTGTAATTAATTAATACAATCAAAGACAATTCAACATGTTTTTAAAAGTAATGTGAAATTCAATATAAACTTTTACTTTTTATATGTGGTAGTATATCAGCTAAAGTTTTGATTATATCATACATTTAAAAGATATGTAAAAACAAAAAGTTTATTGCAGTAACATCTGAAGGGTATCTCTAGTTAAATATAATTAAAAGGCCAGTGCTGTGAGTGCTAAGTACTTAGTTTCAGTATTTTAGTACTCCACTCAGCAATTACGCACAACATGTTAAGAACATGATGGACAAAAGTTTTGGGATTTCAAGGTATCACTACACTACCTATTTACGATTGCAAAAATTATTAATTGCAGTGACAGTATCAAAAAGATTTAGAATAACCAACAATTTTTTATACAATACCAAAATAATAATTTTGATACATGCTGTAACCTCAGAAAAAGCAAGTAAATATTAAACTCTCAGAAATTTGTGTCAGATAAAAGTTACTGCTGATTGAATTAATGAATTGAGGATGCCCTCACCCTGTGAACCCAGTCCTTGCATTCCACGTCGCCAATGCACCTGTCGAGGGCGTTTGGTGTGAGGACCAGCAAGAAGTGCCGCGCATGCCGGATGCTCTGCAGCAGGTTGTTATCGAACTTGCCTGCCTCCAGCCGTTCCACGTCGATGAACACCGAAAAGTTCCGCACTTGCAGGTGTACCTTGAGCAAGCTGAAACATTTCCCTGTCCATCAGCACACAATACTCTCGTCTCTATTGTAGAAGTAATATGTACATTTATGTGGAATGTTGGCATGGCACCTAGGCTATATGAACACTATTGAAGGACCACAGGAGTTCCAATCAAAAAACCAGTTTTAAACATCAAGCTAGTCTTATTTAATTGATGAGGGAAATCTGTCACGCTGAGGATGTGACATGCAGAAACATTTTAATAGAGCACTCCATCCAATGTGATTCTAATTTTAACTCCAAAAAGTTTTTGGTACAAATATAAAGAATTCACATGCATTGGAGGGTCTGATCCTGCATAGAACCATGTAAACATTCTTAAATTTTCAGGAAGACTAGGTTTAAGTTCATATGTACGCCTTGAATTTTTTGTTCTTATTTAGACCCAGACAGGTAAAATATGAGAAAACATATTTAACATTTCAAAAATAAAAACTGGATTTGGTTCATATATCTAGAGATGTCTAAAAACTCATGAAAATATGTACTAAAGTAACTACAGAAAATATTGCATTTAGGTGTGACAAAGGGCCAAAAGAAATGCTCTAAAATTGCAAGTGTATGGCACTGTTAACAATAGAACTTTTTTACAAGACAGCCACACTATAAAACTGATGACTGAAATATAAGCGTAAAACAATGAATGTTTAAACGAGATTGGAAGGAAAATTAATTTCCATGATTGTATTATCCCACTTGAAATTTAACTGAAATATATAAATAATACTAACCTTGCTAACTGAGATCCATTCGACCTCCGATAACTGATGAAGACATCGAGAGATTTATCCAAATTCTCCTCTAGTGAACTAGTGAGCCTGTTCTTCATTGCTGAAAAAAATTTTTAAATTTCACAGTTCCAAATATTTTTGTCAAATGTATTCTTAAAATGTTATTAACAAATGTTGTAACATAATTTATGAAAATATGTGTTTATATTCTTTTATCTGAAGTAAACGTCATTCAATATTTCACACAGCAGAGTTTTTGGAATAGTCAAAATTGGTTTGTCAGGAGAAGAATATTCTCACAGAGGGAATGGCAGGGAATGATGTATTCCCCAATGCAACATTGGAAAATGCCTCACCTCCTATGGCATCCAGTATCCGTAGCCTGTGGATACTATTCAAGATTCCGCATTCCTTGAGTAGCTGCTCTTCTGTCAGCCCTTGCATGGAGTCCTTGTCAACTCCTGCATTGAGCATGGAATAAGTGTATATGGAGTATTCTGGACCAACGGCCTGCAGGAACGCATTCAGGTTGGCTGCATCACGACTACTGTAGTCTGCCATCTTCTTGAGATTTTGCAGCTCACGAGTGAACCTGCACAAGAGAACTCCACTGAACTGCAAGTACAATGCACTTTCTAGAATAATATTGCCTGTGCATATGTCAAACACTGTCTATATGTATAAAAATTAATGTATGTAGCTCTGTCTTTTGCAATAAAACTTTAGTGAGATGTTGTGCATGTGCCCGCAAAGTTTTCTAACAAAAATCTGTAGGACAAGATAGGGATGGGGCAAAACGGGGCAGGGGGACAGAATGAGGTACCCAAAAATTCAGTGATAACATTATCTTTTTCAAAATGATTCTAAAACTATTATCTATGACCGATAATATTACGTTCCATCATTTAGAATTTTCAATAATTTTTTGTTTAAGAAAAAGTTTTTTGTGTAATTTATCCATTTTGATATTATTATCAATAGTATTAAAATTATTACTTTTGTAAAAATTTAAGTGCAAGATTTTATAAAAAAACTGATTAAAAAAATTTATTTTTTTAAATTCAGATTTTAAAAAAATATTGAAAATAGAAATATATATTACTTAAGATAATTTTCAATACTTATAACAAACTTTTGTACTGCTCAAAGATGCATTAAATTGAAAACAACACGAACAAAGTCACTGGCAATCGCTAATGTATATAACACAAATTTTTGCCATGACCTGTCAATGGGGTAATAAAAACACACTACCTATTCAGATAATCTGAGCCCAATCTCTTGTGTAATTTTATCCACTCAGTAAAAAGATGCTTACCAAATAGATATGATAGTTATTGAGGCCAAAGTTGGGTCATGAATTCACATGATCAAAGAATCTTACTACAGTATTTACAAACCTAAATTGGATGAGACACTTATGTTTTAAAATAATATAAACAATGGCTTTGAAAAAAGGAACCTTTAGCATTGGGTAATATGTTTATACAGTGCTTACAATAGCATAGGTAGCAATAATTTTATAGAAATACAATTGTAACTTATTTGTGGTTTTACAAAACTGATTGTTGATACCAGTTTTGAGTAAAAAAAATTTAAAGGGATTCTAGCTATTATTACAGAATGACATGTATGTTAGTTTAAACCAGAAAATATTTTTGTATTAAAATGCTTGATTCAAAATATGAATCACCAGCACTAAAGCCCTAGATGATAATTGCTGACAAAAATCTCTTCCTCTCCCTACTGTCCTTCAAAACATCAAGTAAATGATACATCAATAATAATTTTCAACTCAGCACATCAGAGTTAGGTACGTGTTCTAAAAGCTTGCACACTGGAAATTACAGCAATAAAAATTGTAAACGTACCTCCTTCGACGGATGCCATTCGTGATCCCAATGTCGTCCCTCAAGTTCTCCTCGGCTAGCTGCAGTAGTAAGTCACCGTCCACTCTACTGTCAATGAAGTTATTTGCATATTCTCCAAAGCCAATCTGTTGAATCAAACATAAGCAAGCCTTATTAACTAACTGGGAAACCATTCCCTTTCAAGCCATAATATTTTCAGTGATACAGTAACTGTGAGTTGTATTTTTAGTTGTGGCACGAAGTGGTCTATGCATTGTTTACATTACACATAATCTATTAGAAACTATTTGTATACTCTTAGCCACTTACATAGTTCTACAAGGGTTTTGCTACCAATTACCAATGCTTAACGATAGGCCATGCACGTCCAGTACTGTTCTTCACTATATTTGGCAGTAATTTTATCCAAGACATAACACTGAAAAATAAGTTAGAACTATTTTGGACAGTAAGATTTTACCAACATCAAATTAAGTAATAACATTTTTAAGTGGTCTTCTTGTTGATGGCACGAAAAATAAGTTGGTAACACACAACTTTTCACAAAGACATAAAATAGTAGAGGAATTAACCATGGCTTATGTTAGTGAAACATCTAAGCACTTGTCTGAAGTAACTTTGGGAAAACATGTTTAACTGAAATCAGAATGCCTAGAGACGGGACTCGAACCCGGGTCCCTCGAAATGTGTTAAGTAATAAGGGTATAGTATAAAGCTCTGCGCATTCTCACTCTCGCACACATGACATTACCGGCCTTTAAGTCATTGTAAACCACTGCAACTATAGATATTGGGGCAGATAGTGCAGGCGGACTACTGTAATATAATTTGTGTTGAGGATATCACTGGCACAGTGCAGAAGTATATTACCTGCTTGACCCACTCCCTGACGTCCTCGGACGACCAAAGAGGCACCTGCTGGCTCAGCTTGTGGGGCACTTCTTCGCCGATCAGCCTGAGGGCATGCGCTGCGTACTTGGAGGCGACAGCGTTGGGACAGCTGGCTACCTTCTTCAGGGGTTCGATGGCGCCGATCTCACTGAATATTTCAGTCTTGCCTTGCTGCTTCTTGATGCCGGCCTCCATGCAGAAGTGGAAGGCGGCCAGGT
Organism: Medauroidea extradentata; assembly: GCA_003012365.1. Classification (NCBI taxonomy): domain Eukaryota; kingdom Metazoa; phylum Arthropoda; class Insecta; order Phasmatodea; family Phasmatidae; genus Medauroidea; species Medauroidea extradentata. The sequence continues at coordinate 9,206 of PNEQ01078813.1, forward strand.
TCCGCGCCTCCTCCCGCTTGGAGCTCAACACCGGCACCAGCCTCTGCAACCAGTGCTTGCTCTGGCCGTGCGCGTGCGCCAGGTTCGACTTGGCAAACTCGGAGGGGTTGTGCGAAGTGACGAACGGCTCGACGAGGTCCAGGGTGCCCGACTTGAGGACGGCCGCCTCGATCTCCTTGTTGGCGACCAGCACCGCGATCGCGAGGCAAGCATAGTACTTGATGTTGTCGTCGTGGTGGAAGGCGAGAGGGAACAGCCACACCGGGACCTTCCGCTTGATCATCGCCTCCTGGTTCTCGGTGCCGCCGTACAGGGAGAGGTTGGCGAGCGCGCCGGCGCAATGTCGCAGCGTCTCGACGTCGTTCTTGCGGCACTCGAACAGCACGGCGTCCAGCCCGCCCAGGCGGATCACGTCGCTGCATGTGCCCTCGCTGTGCTTGAAGAGGTGCTCGAGGATGCCGGTGCCCGTGCGCGAGTACTCGGCCGAGTTGGCGTTCTTGGTGCAGACGCACGCCACGTTCACGACCTTCTCGAGGCCGTTCTCGACGACGTGCGCGCGGTTCTCGGTGGTGAGGCACTGCTCGAGGAGCTGCGCGCTGGAGAACTGTAGCTCGGCGTCGCCGGTCACGCAGTTCGCCATGAGCAGGTCGAGGCCTCCGCAGGTACGCAGCACGTTGCACAGCGAGTAGCCGAGCGTGTGGCCGTGCGTCGGGACGGCCCACGCCTTGCGCATCATCTCGTTGACGCGGTTGAGGACGCGCGGCACCTCGGCAAGACGAGGGTCGCCGCCGCGCCGCAGGCTCCTCACGATGGACTCCAGGCACGCCGAGTACTTCTGGATCGCCCGCTCAACCTCCTGCGGGTTCGAGTTGGCCGACAACCTCTCCAGGTCCTCGAAGCCTTGGTTCAGCAGCTCGTCCTCCGAAGACTTGATGGCGCCGTTCATCATGTGGCTCATCTGAAACAATTTGAACTCATTCGAGGCTTCGTACTTGTTGGAGCTGTACTCGAAATGTCGCCTGGTCCAAACTTGCGCCCTGTTGTTCTTGTTCTCCATCGCGAAGTGTTGTACGACACTGTCGTGCGCAGACTGAAGGCGGCACAGTGTTGGACGGCACACCGCAACATAAACAGGATGGGGGGAGTTTGGTTAGCTGCAATTAGCGAGCATTAGCACCACGGTGCAAGAGACCTTCAGTCAATAAAGCGGCTTGCACTAAAATACGTGTACAAAGGATCGTACCCGAAATGATTCACTAGACTGTGTGTAGTTATTTCTATCGTCACAGGACGCAAAGTAACACGGATAGACTTTCAAACGTACATATAACAGTATTTTGTGTATAGTACTTTCTACTCACTGTTCATTAATATGCAATGGGTGAAATGTAAAATTTTTTTTATCGACGATTTATCATCGCGAACAGTGTATTAATTGTAATTGCGTATTTGAGAGAAAATTAACTGCACATACAATTTTAAAAATACTATTTCTCAACAGTTGCAAATATTAATTTTGTTCGGTATTACAAAATAACTTCATACATGCCAATGGTAGAGAAATTATTTGCTGGGCGGTTCTCCTTTAAATGTATCTTAATTTATTTCAGTATAAAACAACGAAAGTATTCGAAGAGGTTTTAAATAATGTGACATATTCATATATATTTTCTTTTCAATAATATAATAGCTGTAACAAGAAAACAGGTACGGTATTTCATAATTGAACAGAATATTACTAATGTAAAATAAGTTCATTTTCTAAGATGATGATAATTTCTTAAGATGTATCCGTTATAATTCACTCAACAATTAGGGAACTGCATTACTAAAGTTAGTTACTAGGTTTATTTACGGAGAGTAGAATATATTTTGTAGTGCTTTAATTTAAAATTAATAAAGAATTTTGAAGCAGAACGTGAAAACATGGCAGCTCACTTAGGTGTGGGGGTAAAATCAGATGGAGGAAAATGGAAGAATAATGTTTGTTTTTCAGGAAGACAGGTTTCTTTTTGCAGCCCTGATAACGTCAATTCGATGAGAGCATGAGTTAAAATACGAAGCCACACAGTTCCCTCGGAGCAAATAAAATACTTTCCTTTGAGTCTATTGAAATGTGGTATATAAATCTTATTTCACAATATGCCAAAGCCTCAAAAAAAATGTTACTATATTTGTTCTTTATCTTTTTAAGTTTCAGTTGGCAGCTTTACGACATTAGTAGTGGCAAAGAATGTATTTTTTTTTAATTAAACCTTATCGTTAAAAAAACTACCACAAATGTAACTAATCAAGAAAACTGTTCAACTACCACAAGTGGGGGTGACTTTGGACACTGTTTTTATTTTCCACAATTGTCAACTGTGAGTAAATATTAATTAACGCTATGTGGTTATTTATTATTCGGAATTCATCACAAGTAAATTTATTTTTTCAGGGCTTCCATGTATGCAAAAAAATTATATATTCAAGTAATTCCACGTGTATAAAGTCACCCCCGCCTACGGTATTTTAATGGCGACACGATATTTGTTGCTATTGTTACAATACTTGAATAAAACATTTTCTTTGTGACAATGTTGCATTGCAGTGACTTAATTAAAACGACAACAAAAAAGCATCTGCCGCAACAGGCACTTATGAAAATTAACTTGCTGGAGTAGTTACCAACGCCTATAATGCTATTCAAGGTTTTAAAATTATGGGAATAAAAAAAAACTTAAATATTTTACGAAATGCTACATCCACATTACATTCTTTACACATACTATGTAGTTTTAGTAGTTGACCGAGAGGCCATTAGTTGGAGTAAAATTTCAAACCCCCAAAAACATGAAATTTTGGCTGAGCTATCCTACCCTCGTGAATTTTGATAAGCGTCTAACATAATGTGTGTAGAGCGCCTCACCTGCTTGGCAGCCGAGATGAGGGACGACTTGGTGCACACGCCTTTGGTGGTGATGGTGAAGTTCGACTGCGTGGACGCCGCCACGTGCTTCTCCTGGTTGAAGATACCGCTCGAGCTGACCGTCTGTCGCTGCTGCTGGGCTGCCATCGCCTTCTGCACATAGGTCAGGGGCACATCAGCAAACAATCGGCGTCGTTCAACGTCCGAATAGCGGACCTTCAGGTGCAGATAAGGCAGTGGCTGTACGCAACCACAGCCTTCTCTACGAGTAGAGCGCGGCTGTCGATGTGGCAACCCTGCTATAGGTACAGCCACGAGTTGGTCGCGGAAATATTATTGTACCATTTTGTTCCAATGCCTTACATGTACATCGGCAGCTGTGCCTCATGTTTGTTGGCTGAGTGTCTTTGTTCAGACCACGACCGTAGAAGAACAGGTCTGGACACTCGCCTGGAAACTTGACCCCCTTGTTGTTTGGCTGTAGTTCACCAAGTTACCGAGAATATTGTGTTTTGTTGGCGCTGATGTTACGGCGGTCGGACTAAACTCCGCCCACTTCCTTTCCGCTAAGATAAACAATTTATCAAAACGTATTTTTTATCTATGTATGAAATACTTTCTTCGCTCACAAATTTAAGAAATGGCTCCAGCAATCTTTATTTACTTTATTAATTCAACAATGGAAAAAAGTGGACGGAGTTTGAGTCCGACCGCCGGGATTACAGCGCCAAAAAGTACGACATTCTCGGTAACTTGACGAACTGCAGACAAACAACAAGGGGGTCAAGCAAAATACATTGTTAGATAGGCGAGTGTCCAGACCTGTTCTTCTACGACCGTGGTTCAGACACGTCTCTCATTTGACTGCACCAATCAGAATAAAGTTATGTTGACATCATACGTCTGTGACTTACCAGTAGAACCCCAAGACAAGTGAGAGATAAAACATCCAATCACTGACCATGAAGCACAGTTGCCAAATGGTTTTAAAATATTTTCGTCACAAAATCGTGGCACTAGCTGTGGGTATACCGGACGGAAACGCAAAAATTTAATTAATGCACTTTTTTACAAATGGCACTGAAAATTCTATATTTATTACCTCGCAGTTTTTTTTATAAATTCAATACCTTTTGTTGTTTTATTTGAAACTATTATCCAGAACTTAACGTAATATTTTCAGAGTAATGTTTGCAACAGGTGTGTTTCAAGAAGGTTGAACTTACCGTGCGGCACCGATATACAGCAAGAGTAATTTATTTAACACCGCTTGTAAATACCTCTCCTACGACAATGGTTTCCGTTATTCGCCTATCTGCCCTACATACAGATGCATTAGTGAAAACCATTGCAGTAGGCGAGCTCAAGGAGCAGTTAAAATAGCCCCTATGACACGGTTGCTATCGAAGACAGCAGTCTTTTCAGCAATACACGGAGGTAGACATTGTATGTAGATCTGTCTACAACACTAGCAGTTATGCTCTTTAAACAGCGGATAAATATTCCAGACTCGTCAATTTTAAGACAAATCCTTGAAACTCAATTGCTGCAAGCTCGACAGACAAGAGTCACTGACGTCCCGCAGACAACGAGATCAGTATAAGACAGGGAACCATTGTCTCAGAGAGGAAACGGGTAAAGAATCAGCCATGGTCTCTTGCGACGCGAGGAACCAGCCCAGCATTAACCCTGAGTGATTACGTAAATCCGAAATCAAGACGAACGGACCAAGAATCCTCCCGAACGCGAGACCTGTGTTTTACCATCTCGCTTTGTCAGGTGGAATTTGAAATTAGTCAAGTCATTCTCTCATCTCGCACTTCTCATTGCTTAGTTCCTCCCTTATAATATATATCTCCCTCTTTGCCTTTCTCTCTATCTCTCTTTCTCTCCGTCTGAGGATAAGTTAAGTACCGTGACGCGGGTCGTCCCTGACCTCCCCTGATCTGAGCCCGTCGTGCGCATCAAGCCCCAACGGAACGGTCCGAGGCGGCCTGGCTGCTTGTGCATATTGGAACGCACCCGCCCACGTGCGCGACGAGGTGGCGGCGCCTAGACGCCGCCCCCGCGACGTCGAGTGGACACAATATGTGCCTCGGACCCAGAAAACGGCC